>KE373046.1:921021-935231 GCA_000418225.1 Zizania latifolia
AACTCAGCAAGAATAGATGTAGTAGCCCCATTGACATGAGCCTTATCAAACATAACATGGAGATCTTCAAGGTTAGCCAGACCACTTTTTCTAAACTTGACATGCTTGCATTTATTTCCTGTGGCTACATTGTTGCATTTATGAAAAATGATATACGAGTTAGAACAAACTCATCCAAACTGCATAATAGAAATGTAATTATATTCTCACCTCAAGATGTTCATTCCACCATACATCATCACAATCAACCGTTTGTTTTGCATCATTCCAACCAAGTCCAAATGTAGCATTCTTCAGCTCCATGAAAGTAATGTAATCTTTTTTTAAATTGTCCCACTTGTTCTTCAACTGAAGCTTTCCTAATTTTCTTCCAGTTTTTTCAGCAAACTTTTCTTTAAGGTTCTTCCATCCTACCCTATTTAGAAAACCTAGAGGTCTATTCCCAGCAAGAACTTCTCCTTTGCATATTTCATAAAAGTATTTGACATTTGTAGAATCCCAAACTGCCTTCTCACTCATACTTCAATTAAGCAAATTTTAATGACTAATCAGGAAACTACTAATGGTTATAATTCATTACCTCATAAACTAGCTACATAAAAACAAGCATGAGCATACAGAAGAGAATAAAAACAAACATGAGCATACCTTGGATTTTGAAGAGGAAAAATAGGAATGCCACTATCCACTCCTTGCTTCTCTGAAAAGTGCAAGAGCATACAGAAGTTCAGTGACTTGGCTGCTGTGCTGTAATGTCTGCCTAGCTTGCGGGGGGAAATGAATTCAACTCGGTTCTGTGCATCTCATAAAAATGATAGATACACATTGAACAATGAATGCCTGCCTAGCTTCGGGTTTCTTTTGACAATATAAACTGACCAAGGAATTTCTAAGCCAACCAATTTTCAGCGGCTTACTAGTTACACTGTCTTTAGGATGCAAATCTAGAGTTAGCATGGGCGGCTGCGTGAGGAGGGTGCCGGCGTGTGAGGAGGGCTCGTGAGGAGGGTGGGCGTGTGAGGAGGGCGCCGACACGTGAGGAGAGGGCCGGCACATGAGGAGAGAGCTGGCTTTGTCGGAAGAGAGCGCCGACGCGTGAAGAGGCAGATCTGGAGAGGATGGGAGCGGCGGCGCGTGAGGGGGCAGATCGAGAGAGGGCGGGAGCGGCGGCGCGTGAGGAGGAGGGCGCCACGGCTGCATGTGAGGAGAGGGGAGGCGTCGCCGGAGGAGGGTGGGGGCAGCGTCGCCGGAGGAGGGCACCGGCGTCGGGGCGTGAGGAGGGCGGAGTCGATGGCGCGTGAGGAGGGCCAGGTGTGGCGACGCGTGAGGAGGGGGGCTCGGGCCTGTGTGCTGCGGAGAAAGGAGCGAAGGGTTTTCTCTGATGATAAGGTGGGTAATTTTCACCAAGTTGAATTGCAGGAATCTGTAGAATCTAGGGTATCCTCAGATTTTTCTTTCTACTGCGAGAATTTGCAGAGTTTTGAAAAACTAGATGCTGTTTGGAGCTGTTTCGTTCAGATTCTAGATTTTGAGTCACGAAGCTGGTTAGAAAATTGAACTAAAAACAGACCGTGAGACTGACGGCCGCTGGCTGCCGGCACGCGCGCGGCCTCTTACCTCCACGCGTCACGGCCTGGGCCGGCCCGCCCGACGTTTCACCGGTGGGTTAACAGCGGTGAGCTCGTGATCCACCAGCCTGCCTCCCGCTCGGCTAAATTGGATGGGCTGGATTGGCTGCGCGCACGGCGCACCTGGCCACCCCAGTCCATCCCGCGAGCATGGCGAATCCGGTCGATTTCCTTCGCGCCGAAGCTCCAACAGTCGAATTGAATTCCCGGAGACGGTGCCTCACTAACCTAATCCCGTGCCGGCCGGCCGGCCGGACGCGACCCATTTCTAAAAAATTCCACTGGTAGTTCCTCTCGCCTGCCCGATCTGCAGCAACAGTCTCTGCACTTCCCACCCCTCCCAATCCCAGATCACGTGTGCCCTTCCCCAGCCGAAACACTGAATCGATCTCGCGTTGACTCGTGAGGGTTTAGATCCGCCTCCGCTCCTGCCGACCGAAAAAAACCCCTTTTTTGGCCCCGACCCCTCGACAAAATCGCCGGCTGCTCACTGCCCCGCTGTTCTTGCGGCCATCGGCGCGGGTGTTCTACGAGGTGAGGGTTTTGATCTGCTTTTCCAGGGGCTCCACCCCATTTGCCCTTCTGGGCAGGCATCAAAATTTGAGTTTGGTTGGTCCATGTCGATTCATAGTTACATGAGAGACTTCCTGCTGTACTTAGATGAGGCGTCAATTATTTCTTGAGTTCTGGATGTGCACGAAACATCTATTTAAATTGGTTATTCCTGTTCATGATAGATCTGTTCTCACCTAACAATCGGTGCTTCTTTTTTCTTTAATGACCGCGTTTATTTCATCACGCGTGCGTCGATCGTTGGCGACGGACTAATTCCAGTTCTTTATGTGACTCAACAGATTGGTTGTGCTGTCCTGGGAGGCCTCAGCAGCAATAATCTCTTGAGCACTGCTCGTGTGTCTGCAACTACTTTTTATTGCGTCTTAGAGGTGGAGCTGTCACGTTGTGGTAGTTGAGAGGAATCTATCCTCCCCCACAGTTTCAAGGAAAGGTTCCTGAGGTATGCATTATGTATTTATGCTTGTTTTCTTGTGAGCAACGGGCGGATTGCAATTGCATCATTAGGACCTTGTCCTCCTTGACTTAGACAAAGCGCGATTAGGTGCTGTGACATGTGTTGATATTTTCTTTTCCGTCCATTGATGCTTACAACCAATTGTACTTGTGATGTGATCCTACTTTGTTTGGCTTGCATGTGTAACATGACTGTCGTGGGCAGTCACATTATACATGCCCCATGAGCTACTTAGTTGATTGAGGCTAGGTGGTAGTTGCATACTGGTCTTCCTTCTTGCCTTGTCACCTTTGGCCGCCTCAGACTTGCTTAAAGGGATCCATGCTTAGTAACTAGAGTACTTGTTGAATTTGAAATTGATCCCATGGCGAATTCTCGGGTTGGCCGTTTCAAGGTATTGCTTGATCTTGTGTTGGATTCCACAGTTGTGATCTTTGTGTTGGCTTGCCGTTAATCTGTCATGAAGTATTTCTGCTCTTGCCGCTCATTTTCTAACTTGATTTCATCTTGAAACTTGATTTCCATGCTTAAACTGAGTTTTTCCTCAATATATTATGGAAACTTATGGTGGGTTATGATCAATGTTGAGGGAGTAATTTTTGTGGGTCATGCTAGTTTTTTTCACATGCAAACCAAAGAGCATCATTTGATGAGCTCCCTTTCTTCTCTGTGGTAAATTAGCATTTTACAGCTCGCATATTGTGGATCATGTCATATAACTGCTTTCTTTTTTGAAATATATATGCTTTAAAGCATTGGATGTGTTAGATACTCAAACTTTATACCAGCTAAGATTCAGGGAAAATCGTTTTAGCCCTTAATTTGTGGAGTTGACCACTCAACACTGGATGTGTGACAACTTGCAACTATAGTTGGCAAGTGTTCATGAGCAATAGTTAATGTACTTTCTGTTAACAAATTATGTACCATTTCCAGTACAAAGTAGATGTGTTTTTAACAAACCAATTTCTATGTGAGTGGAGCTAAAATGATAACTATGGTGTTAGTATGAAACTTGATTGGGAGGTCCAAATCCAGGGTAGGGTCAGGTGCATAAGGCCTAACAAGGCTTTAGATCATTGTTGTTACCAAACATTTTAAGTGTTCTCCTGCTGTGTCGAACCTTGGTATATGGTCACATTGTCATTAATTTTAGAAGTAGGATAAGGTTAAAGATCAAATAGATGTCTAGCAATGCCAAATGTTTCACAATGGTACCAGACAAACACCAAGATCGTTTAAAGTTCTAAGTATCACTGTTTGTTCCATTTAGCTTTTGGCAGCTTCAGTATGTTTTTTATGACTTACTTTATAATTGTGCTTTGGATGGTGCAGATGTCTAATCTATCAGAACCCTCAAAAGAAGCTGCATCAGTGGACGATTCAAGTGCTGTCCAGAAAACTGGGGTCTGGAGTAGCACAGTGAGCATTGTTTTGCAGCAAGCTTCAGTCTATGGTGTGGCTGCTGGTTATTGCCTGTCAGCATCCCTGCTCTCCATTATCAACAAATGGGCAATCATGAAATTTCCATACCCCGGAGCACTGACAGCTTTACAGTATTTCACTAGTGTTGCTGGGGTTCTGTTATGCGGACAATTAAAGCTTATTGAGCATGATGGCCTTGATTTGAGGACCATGTGGAAGTTCTTACCTGCTGCTGTGATGTTCTACATCTCAATCTTCACAAACAGCAAGCTTCTTCTCCATGCCAATGTGGACACTTTCATCGTGTTTCGCTCTGCTGTGCCAATATTTGTGGCTATTGGAGAGACCCTTTACCTTCGCCAACCATGGCCATCGCTCAGGACATGGCTTTCGCTTTCCACTATACTTGGTGGGAGTGTGATCTATGTTTTCACAGACAACCAGTTCACTGTGACTGCCTACACCTGGGCAGTGGCCTATCTTGCAAGCATGTCCATTGACTTCGTGTACATCAAGCACGTTGTCATGACCATTGGCCTTAACACATGGGGACTTGTGCTTTACAACAATCTGGAGGCTTTGATGCTCTTCCCCCTTGAGCTCGTTCTAATGGGAGAGCTTAATCAGATGAAGGTCGACAGTTCCAAAGTGACAAACTGGCTTTCATCTGATGTGATTTGCCCCGTTGCTCTGTCATGCATGTTCGGGCTATCTATATCCTTCTTCGGGTTCTCGTGCAGACGTGCTATCTCGGCAACCGGATTTACTGTGCTCGGTATAGTGAACAAGCTCCTGACTGTTGTGATTAATCTACTAATCTGGGACAAGCATGCCTCGTTTGTGGGAACAGTTGGACTATTGATATGCATGTCTGGTGGCATCCTCTACCAGCAATCCACCACAAAACCAAAGGCCCCCAAGGATGAGCCAAAGGAAGAGAATGATGAGGACCAGCACAAGTTGCTGCAGATGCAGGAAGGCCGCTATGAAGCCAGTTCAACATAGAAGAATGCATCCTCACAAACCTTGTAGTGAAATTTGTTGTTGATATTTTACCCTCTTAAGACAGCTTCCTCGGACTAAATAAAAGAAAAGATGAGATAATTGATAAGTAGGGTCTGTCTGTCGATGATACATGAGTAAAATATAGAAAATATGATTTCGGGAGCCTGTTGAAGAATAATAAGATTTAGAGATTAAATTTTATTAAAAGTACTCTCTATATGAGATTTTAGGAAATTAAAAATAACAAATCTCTTAGAGATGCTCAAGACCGCTTCCCTTGACCAAATTGGGATGCTTGGGAAGGATCATTTGGCTAGAGGATTGTCCATCATTTGAGAATCCTGAAATATCATTGGCATAAAAAATCGCGGAGAAACATGCTCGAACTGTATAGTTCGTTCGTATACGATATGCTATTCCATGGACAGTACAGTTCGGGTAGTTACCCATTTCTCTTCGCGAGGAAATTTGTTTTGTTTTTCGTGTTGTCAACGAGGAAATTTTGCTTTGTAGTCGAATTGCTGGCAGGGGAAAAAGCACCATCCATGTTCTTTCTGTGGGCTGCATCCTCTTACAGATGGGCTGAAATTAGTCACAGCATGACAATACCCCTGGTGGCTGCAGAGGTTCATAATTCAGTTCATCTTTCTCTGGATACACATAAGGAACCCATTTAGTTACAACAGACTATTTTCCAAAAAGGCTCTGTGTAACGCCCCTAATTTTCCATCAGGCATTATAATAAAATAAAAATAATTAATCAACGAATAAAATAAAATAATTAATTAATGAATTTGAGAAAATGATTCAGCGTAAAATAAAGAAATAAGGAAGCTAAAATACAAGTTTAAAAATTTCGTTAGAAAATAAGTTGTAGAGTATTTTTTAAAATTCTCCTGAGTTGCGTCCCAAAATTTTTTAAGAATTTTTGGTGCAAATAAAATAATAAAGATATAATCAATATCATTTCACCAAAATATCTAACGTAATTAAATAAAATATATTTAAGAAAAAAACGTGGTTGGAATAAAACACATTCAAATTCCTATTAAAAATCTATGTAAAAACTAAATCAACTAGGCCAGAGGAATTTGTAACAAATTTCTCATGCCTCAAAATCAATTAGTGAAATTTTCTTAACTTTCTAAGTTTTTTTTTCAACTAGAATAATCAATAAATAATATTTCAGTAAATAATTTTAATTGAAGAATAATTCAAAATCCTTTCTCTTTTAGGTCGAATCCAATCCTCCCCTTTGACCCAAATCTCCTTTTTCCGTTGTAAAACTGGAGAGATCGGAGTATCCAGTTTATTCGCAAGTCGAAATCCCTATTTTAATCGCACAGTTGAATTCCTTCGAAATCTTCTTATTTTCATTTTTTCTAGAAATCCTTGTATTCTATTCTTTCATAAAAATCCCTTTGATATCCTCTTTTCCTTTGAAGCCGTGAAATAAATTCAAATCCTTGATTTCGTATTTAAAAATCAGAATTTTAAAATTTTGACGCGAATACGAAATTTCTCAATTTTCTAAATCATTAAATATTCTTTAAATATTCATGATTTACCTCTCTTTGAAATCCAAAACCCCTTAAAAATCCACCAATTTATTCAAAAATCCGAAATCATGGAATTTTGTCAGAAAGCCTTTTCTTCCTTCTTTTCCTCCCTCTTACTTTTCTCTCTGCTCCCTTCTTCTTACTTTTCCTTCTTACTTTTCTTGTTTTCTCTCTCTGCCTGCTCATTGACTCTCTCCAGTCGCCCCGCCTCCTCCTCTCTCTAGCCGCCTGCCCAGGCCGTGCCACTGTCCAGCGCCGCTGCACGTTCCCCTCCCGGCGCCGCCTCTTCTTTCCGCCGGTTCCACTCTCGAAACCGCCGCTTGGCTGCTCGTTTCCTTTCCCTCCTCCTCCCTTTAAAAGCCCGGCCGCCCTTACTTGTCTCCTCTTTTTGAGGCTACGCCCAAAATTCTCCAAGCCGAGAGCAACTGCCTCCCTCCTCTCCTCCCTCCGGCCGGCAACCCACCGCCGCATGCTGCCCAACCATCGCCCCCTTCCTGCTCACCCCTGCTGCCAGTCTTCCATCCAGGGAAGCAATCCTATGAAGCCAAAAGCGTGAGCGGCAGAAAAATAAAAATCAGTCCCGTTCATCACATCATCTTCCTTGTTATCCATCTCCCTTCTCTGTTTTCCCATTCTTTTCAATCAAATAGCCATCCCTGTGTGGTGTCTTTTGGCTGTCATTTCCCCCTCTTAGAGCTCCTGTTTGCAGCTCCTCCTTGCTGACCCTCTTCTAGAGAAGCAGAGAAGAAAACATGAAGCAGATAGCTCGCATCCCTGTTTTCTATTTCTTCACCGTCATCTTCTCTTCGCCCTCGGTGAGAACACAATTCTTTTTCCTGTGTTTCATTTCCTATCAATTTAAGTTTTATGTATGCCTTGATTGTCGTAGTTTATCCCGTTGTTCATTGTTTCATTTCGATCATTCATGCATTTTCACTCAATTCGATCATTCAGCTAAAACATGGTTGTTGTTTATCATGTTGATCAGTGTTAAAAAAATCGGTGATTGATAGCTGATCGGCCGACCGCCGAGTAGAGATTAATCGGTCAAATTAGTCTTATCTGAAAAAATATAACATATAATCATAAGTTCACATGCTCTTTCCTGGCTGGAACCTCTCACGTTGGCCTCCTCACCCCCTTTCAAGTCCCAATGCGCTAACTCACAGAGAGAAAAAGACAAAGCAGTGTAGTGGTAGAGCGGGAGTTTAGCCTTTCCTCTCTCTGGCAGCCAACCAACACCACTCCTTTTCTTCCCTTCTGTCCTCTTCTTCCCCTTCCAGCGCATGCTCCTCACTGCTCTCTTTCTCTTCTTGCCACGGAGCAGCACTCAGGCTAGAGCGAAACCGGTGTGGTGGCGGCGCGAGCGCTCGACATAGATCTAGGCAACGGCGACACAGATCCATGCAGCAGAAGGGTGGTGTTGGCTTGGCGAGGTGGCAGCAGCACGACCTGACGTGGATCTGGCGGCAGCGGTGCGACCCGACGTGGCCGCTCGTCGTGGATCTGGCTGCAGCGATGCGAGCCCGATGATCCACGCGGCGACGGTGACACAAGCCCGACGATCCACGCGGTGGTGATGACCCAACGCGCAGATCAGACAACTGCCGATTAATCGGTGGGGGGCTGATTAATCGGCCAGCTGATTAATGACCTGATTTTGGTATAAATTAACTGGCAAACCACCGAGCAGTAGTTAATCGGTCGATTAATCGGCTAATCGGCTAATTTTTCTATCACTGACGTTCATCTATCCTTTCTCGCTTGATTATTCAGAGAACTCTATAGTTTGACATGTTTAATGTCGTCTAGTTAATCAATCAAGCTTATTCGTTCAATGTCATCGAATTGCTCTTTCATGATCATTCGTCTAGCATATTTTGACCCAAGCGATCATACCCATTGGTTCCATAATGACTGTTTCAATTGTAGTACAATCAATTTGTCAATTAACCTGTGATTGTTCTATATCGTCCTCTTTTATCAGAATACGATCCAAGCTATTAGCCGCGTGTTTTTCTTTGGAAGACCACCGCTTTTCCTTCTACCCATTGTTTGGTCGTTGCCGTGATTCGCTTGGTGATTCGGTAGTCAGATGGTGACATTCACCGATGGTCATCATCGACCGATTGTTTGTCCTTGCTCGTCGCTATTCATCGTCAGATCGCATTCATCCAATGTAAACCCTTTGTTGCCATTGCTCAATTCCATTTCGTTCAAATAATCATGGTTGTTGACTGGTCGCCACTTCGTTATCCACTTGATGAAAAACTACCGTTTGATCACATCCATTTAGTTACTTGTTGATCAACCGTACCTTAGATCTATACTTTTGTTGCTATCCGAACCTGCCTTATATTTGTGTTTGTTTGGTGTCGTTCGATTCAAACAATCATATACATTTCCTTTTATTTGTGTTTGTTCGGAATCGTTCGATCCAAACAACTGCATACCTTTCTTCTGTTTTAATCACCCTATTTGGAATACGACCCAACCTCTGTTGACCTCGGTTGAACCTTTTGTTGGTGACATCAACATACACGTTTGTACGTATGCTCACTAAATTTTGGTTAATCACCGTTTGAATAATTCACCTTGACCATTCATTAAAAAGTCATGGTCTAGTCGTATCCGTTCATTCCTACCTTTCTTCGTGGTTTGGAACATTTTTGTGATCCTATCTATTCATCCCCGTCTGATGTTTTCCAATCCAAATAGTCGTACACGATTGTTCTAAATCATCCTTTTCGATCGGAATGTAGCTAATCGCCCTTTTACCTTGATTTAACCAAACTAGATTATCCAATTGAGGCTCCTCTTGATCTTCACTCATTCATAATCTCCGTCACCTATCGATTGTCATAAAACATTCGTACCTTTTTCTTTCTATGTGATCGACATAACTACAGTACATCAGTGTTCAAAAAATCGGCGCTAGGCGTCGCCTAGGTGCCCATTAGGCGCTAGGAGCCACCCTGACGCTGTGATTTTCTTCGAGGCGACGAGCTAGATGGCTCAGGCACCTAGGTGGTCAACCGCGGCGTTGGGTGGTTGACCGCGACGTCTAGGCGGCTCGGCGTAGCGGCATCGAGGGTACTATCGGCCAAGAAGAAGCAGCATGGCGGCATAGATCTATCGATGGGTAACGCGCGTGGTCAGGATTCGACGGCGTGGGACGCACATGGTCGGGATTCGCCGCTAGGCGCCGCACGCGGCTTGATCCACTGCTAGGCCCCATGTGCATCCTGGATCCACCGCCGGTGGGTAGGGAGGGGAGAAGGGTGAGCTGAGGAACACGGTGGACGCTGGGATTGAAGTGAAGGCTAAAGAGAAGGGGGATTGGGAGGGGAACATGCTAGATATTTTAACTGAGAACCCTAGAAAACAAGTGAAAAGAGACAAACCTAGGCGCTAGGCGCTGGGTCATCACCCTACTAGCATCTAACGCCTACTTGAACACTGCAATCCATTGAAATCTAGCAATATGGCTAAACTCATTCCATGCCTAATCTATATCATCATTGTTGTTGTCATATCTTGATCTATTGTCATCTTATTTTGATTTGAGAAATATTCGATCTCCTCCCTTTATGAATTCTATTCTTTCATGGGAATGAAATATAACCTTTGAAATTCATATCTTCTCCATTTGGACTCCAAGTCGATCCATTCAACTTCCTATGTGTGCATGTAATTTAGTTTATAAAAGTATACACAAATAAACATTAACCAAATAAGCTAAATATATATAAGATGTTTCCAGATATATAGCTAGCTAAAATCCCTTGATGTGTTTTAAATACGAGAATTTCAACATAATGGATTTTGATATTTCAGAAATTATAGTACTATAGGAGCAAAGTTGTCTTAATACCTTGAAATCCTGGTTTTTGTAACACCTGAGACTGATATGATCAGCAGTGTTTCCTAATATGACATTGTTTGTAAATAGTTTCTTCTTACACTATCAATTCATTCAATTTGCCGAACGTTCTTAAAAAATTGGAATACAGATATGGATGGTATGAGATGTCCATGCATGTTTATAGACTTTATTGGTTAGCTTGTTTGCTAGTGCAACAACGCACTAACACTTTGTAGCAGTATAGATAGACATCGATTGCCATGTGGATGTCTCACTGACTCACTCAGGCACTCAGCTATCCATATCTATGGCCCAACCAACATACAAATTATTTCTTGAACATGTTTCACTCAGGTACTCTAGTCAGCTATCCATATCATGATGATATATTTCAGATTTGGCAATCAATTAAGATGAACTGATCAGGCACTGACAAGAAGCCGCTATAGTGAGTATGGATATGATTCATCCTACATATCCTCCTGGTCTCACAATCTGAGCTATCCATGAATTGAATGCAATGGAATTTCTTGCAAGATTACTACATAGAGATTCTGTATAGTTTCCTTTTGGTATCGCAGGGACTTGAAACATCAATAATAAATGCCTTGACTATTTTCCCAAATACTAGAAACATTGTCGGGGATATGACCTCCGGGTGCCCCTTGCCAGGCTTATCAGCCTAGACCGAGAGCAAGCTGAGTCTAGCTTTGGAGTCCGGTATGGTCAATGAAGGGAGATCGGTTCCGATAAGGAATGTTAGTCCCTTATATAGGAACTGGACCCTAAATCTGGTTTACAGAGATATGTTTGTACCGAAATCCTTGTAATTAGAGAATTATGACCCGAGTTCGATATGTAATCTTAACATAAGGGAAATCAACTTGGGGTAGAGTCCTAGGTTGTTGGGCTTGCTCCTTGAGTATATAAATGAGGCATGCAAGGCACCCTCTAGAACAATCAATCACATCTTACTTTCGATGCCTTAAGCCCCCATCGCTTAAGTGTATTGTTTTATAAGCTTAGACATCATATAATACATCAAAACACTAGACATATGGTCTTAGAATGCCACGCTTCCCTAACTGTCTATTCGCCACCTCGGGTACCCTTTGGGTGGACTACCAGGCAATTCATCGACAAATGCATATAAGATGTTTCTATATATAGCTAGCATGTCATGGTCGGTAATGTCTATACTAGGAGGAAGAACAGAGTCCCTGCTTCGGGCCCTGCTACATGCTAAGTTTCTGGTGCGGGCCAAGCCCATGAGCTGGTCGAACCAGTTAAGGAGTCCAGCCTGCGCTAGATTGAGTCTTTAGTATATAATTCAGTTTAGATTGAGTCCTTAGTCTATAATTTAGTTAGTTTATATCTTTTATAGATTAGTTTCCATCAAATTAGTAGACTAGATCTAAAGTGGTTAAAGAGATAAAGTTTATAAGTTTATATATAGCTGGCTGTAATTATGGTTTAGATTAATGAAGAGTTAAGTCTATTTCCTCATCTCGTTCTCTGCTTCTCACCCTATTATGTGCACCAGCCCTTCTCATCACAGGGAGGCCACTAGGAACCCTCCCAAGCCGAGGGCCCTGACGTCCCACTCCTATCTGATCCGTTAATTACCCACAACGCATAACAACTTGGTATTAGAGCCCATGGTGCCTGGGGATACAGATCCTCCGGTAGCGGCAGATGATGAGGGGATGAAGAAACTTCAGTAGGATGTGTCAGCAATTCTCAACAATCTCGCCGATTTGAGTCATTGGAGCAGCTTGTCGAGGCAGGGGAACTTCATCAGTAGCACCAAATTTGTCGAGATTGGGTGGAAGTGGCCTTATGATGCCGCCGCCTAGGCAGCAGCCCATGCAGTAGCAAGGAGGTGGCTTCATGATGCTGCCATCTGGACAGGCGGGACAATAGTCTATGCAGCACCAGCCACCATCGTACACCGAGCAATCATCTAAGGCGTTATCAATAGGAGTGCCCCAGTTTTATAAGCTTGAATTTCCCAAGTTCAGCGGCAGAGGGGACCCTCTAAATTGGTTAAATCATTGTGAGTAGTTTTTTAGAGGGCAGCGGACGCTAGATCCTCATCTTGTATGGTTGGCTACTTATCATCTCACTGACACCGCTCAGGAGTGGTATTTTCATCATGAGAAGAATCATGGACCGCCTGATTGGGAGACCTTTAAGTCAATCTGTCATGTACGGTTTGGCCCAGCTGTGCGTAGTAATCCCTTGGGAGAACTCAAGAAATTGGTTTAGATTGGAACTATGGAAGCATACATTGAAAATTTTTTGGTTCTTGCTAGCCGTGTGGAAGATTTTCTCGCTAAACGATAGCAGGTTCAGTTGTTTATTGGAGGCGTAATCAAGAGTGTTGGTATTGGTGTTGAACTCTAGAAACCATCTAGTTTGCAGGAAGCTATGAGTCTTGTCAGAGCTTTTGAAAGGAAGGTTAATGCTGTTCAGATGGGATTGCGCTCAGGTGGCAGGAATTTCCAGCGCGTAGGACCATCGGTTTTGGCTCCTGCTAAGCTGGCCACATCTGTTCTAGTAACGGAGCAAGCTACGAACACTCCAAAGAAGCAATTCCATCGTTTATCTCCTACTGAATTTGCAGAACGAAGAAGACAAGGACTTTGCTATAATTGTGATGAAAAGTTCGTTCATGGGCATACGTGTGCACGATTGTTTTATATTGAATGTGACGCTGATGATATAACCGAATGGGAGGATTCATCGGAGGATATTCTTGATGAAGAACCACATATTTTCCTCAATGCTTTGGTAGGGGTCGGTGGTGCCAGCACAATGAAACTTCCTGTTTTTCTTGCTAGAAAGTAATTGGCGGCTTTGGTAGATTCAGGATCGACACATAATTTCCTACAAGCGCAGCTCGCACATCACCTTCTTATTGTCTTAGAGCCAACCCATCATGGCTTACATGTGGTGGTCGCTAATGGGGATCGTCTAGATAGTCTAGGTTGGTACCATAATTTGCAGCTAAATATTGGTGGAGAGAAATTTGTCATTGACTATTTTGCTCTTGACCTCTGTGCCGTTGACATTATACTTGGGCGAGGAGCCATGGTGAATACCATGGGGATGATGAGTGATTGTCAACGGGAGAGATGATGAGATGAAGAGGAGATGAGGAGAAGAAGAAGTGAAGAGATCGTGGCGGTCCAATCCGGGTACACGGAGCAGAGGCGGCAAGCGGACGTGACTCGTCGTCGTGTCGACCGGTGTGACTCAGGTACACGGACGACCGACTGCCGGGTTGAGGAGCCGCGGGGTCGGATCGGTCCAATCCGGGTGCATGGTGCGAGGGCGACGGGCGTTTTGACGGCTTCGGCTTAAAACCGTCACCTGCTAACAGAAAAGCGAAAGTGTCGTTAAAGATAGCGGTGTCGTAGCGACTACAAAATGTCAGGCACCGAATAAATATCGAGTCTGTAATTTTACGTTTTTGCCCTGTGGGCCGGAGTCTGTAGCGAACATTCGTGAAAGGGTCATTTGTGTCTTTCCCCATGGTCCACTTGGGCTATATAAGGGGTAACCCCTCTTGTAATGACTTGAGAATTTTGAGCTAATTGCAAATCATTTTCAGAATTGTCTTGGGTGTTTGTCCTCCCACCTTCCTCCTCCCACCTCTCCACTTTCTCTCTCCCACTCCACCTCCCTACCCGGCC
>KE373046.1:973160-987051 GCA_000418225.1 Zizania latifolia
CCCTTGGTTCCTAATGATAATTAAAGCATCACAAGGATCAAATAGTATTCTATTCTTAGAAATATTAGAGTGTACACTTAGAAACGCATTCACCTAATAATTGAGTTGACGAGCTCGAGCATGAGTCATTGGTCCTTGGTGTTCATGTACGGTTGTATCATTGGTAGGGATGCCCTCATCACATATGTGAACCGAAGATCAAAGTCCACACATGCCATTACATTTTGAGTAGCATATAACTTTCTACCACGGAAAGATGGTTCAATGTCCTTAGGAACAGAAGCCCATATGTGTGTGCTGTCAATAGCGCCAATGTAGTCCTATGTTTGGTTATCAATGTAAGGCATGTGATAGATTAGTACAAGTCTACAATATGTAATAAGAAGAAAAGATAGAGCCAAGCCTCACACCTTAAAGTATGGATCCCATCTTGGGTTGCCAACAATTTTTGTTGGGGTCTCCAATGAAGGTGGTCTTATATATTCAGATCGTAGCTCACCAATGGCATGAAAGACTCGATTAAAATACCAACTAACTGTCCCATCTGATCTATCAAAATTAGTTGCAACTACTCTATTCCTAAGGTTGTGCCCCACTGTGTTTAGAAACACTGCTACTTGCTGCTCCACACACATATGAATGGTGTCTTGAAGCAAACCATGATTCTTACAAAGTTGACAAAACCGAAAAATGCAGCTCATGTAAGTCTAAGCATGTTCACACATGTTACATCATTCTTCCATATTTTATTGTTTAGGTACTCAATTCTAATCCTATCCCTTTCATCAATTGGGTCAAAGCTAATCCGTTCCTTAGTGACCGCCCTTTTCCTCTTTCTAGAACTAATAATCATTCACATCATTTGTTATGGTTTGGATTCGTAGAACTGGAACTTCGTAACCAATAGTGATGAGACGCCATGACTCGAGGTTGTTCCCCTCTTGTTGCTAGAAAGATTGACACGGCTAGAACTTTGCTGGCCGGCTTGATCAGAGAGAGAAGGGAAATAGATAACTTTATTGCTCGAGTTCCCTGTACAACTAGTGTAATATATATAGCCTGAGAACTCCTAATCCTACTCTGATTTGCTACTAGACTCCAAAAGACATATGAGAAAGACTCATGATTTAATCCTGAAAGACTCCTAATTTAATCCTCTAAAGACTCTCTTTATTACCTAACATAGACTCTTAATTTAATTATAACACCAACTATGTCATGCTGCTCCTGGATTCCTAGCTGCCTGCTGCTGTTGCCTATCCGGCAACGGGCCTTGGCGCTCTCCTTCCAGGACTCGGACATGGCTAGTTCTTTCCTTCCTGCTGTAGTGTTTCCCCCACATGACATCTCCCTCCCCCCCTCCTCGACGAGCAGCTCATCAGTGAGCTCGAAAGATGGATATTTCTACACAAAGAAATTGACATCCTCCCAAGTAGCCATGATGGGGGCTGTCCTGCCCACTTGATGAGCACCTAGCATACACCACGAGCAAGACGAGCACGAACTGCTTCCGACGGTACCAGTAAGGCTGCGCCATGATGCATTGGTGGGAGGGCCAGCAGAGAATCAGGTGGAGTCCCCTCAAATTTCTTGAAAAGCTCCACATGAAAGACATTGTGGATCCTTGCTCCTGTCGGCAACTCCAGTCGCATTACAGCGGGGTTAATCTACTCAATGACCTTATATGGACCGTAGTAACGAGGACATAGCTTGCTAGCCTGAATACCTGATAGACTTAACGGGGTCCCGTGACGAACCTGAAGCCATACCCAATCGCCAACCTGAACCATGGCAGCCCTGTGTTTCTGGTCATAAAATTTTTTAGCAGATGACTGGGCTTGCTCAAGTCGATAGTGAACGTCACTGAGGAACTCATCTCATTCTTCTATTGATTTGGTGACAGTGGCCACCCTGCTGTCCCCTGGCTCATAGGAATACAAAGACAGCAGATCACAACCATAGACCACTTTGAACGGTGTATCTCCCAAGGACAGTTGAAAGGCGGTGTTGTAGGTTTATTCTGCCCATGGTAACCATCTGAGCCATTGGCGGGGTCGATCACACGTGAAACACCATAAATACATGGTGATAATTTTGTTTAGCGCTTCAGATTGCCCATCAGACTATGGGTGAAATGCTGATGACATATGTAACTTGGAACCAATGGTTGACATAAGCTCCATCCAAAAAATCTCTACTCCTTAAAGAGAGGAGTTCATGGTGATCATGCGTCCGATGCTCCCCACCCAGTGCGCGCCGCTCCCCACCTACCCCGTTGCTGCTCTTCTCCCTCCCTTCGGCATGGTGCCCCTGCACCCTAGCCCTGGTGCCACCCTCATCCAGCCCCGGCACCGCCCTGCCTCCGCCCCTCCTCACGGCACCCCCTTGCGCCCTAGCCCTAGGGGAGGAAGCATGAGGCAAACATCATGAGGAGTCAGTGGAGGGTTTGCGAAGCGGCCACGAGGGAGCCAGTGATGGTGAGGAGTTTGGCGGCGGGCACGGTGAGCGAGAGGGAGAGCGGGAGAGGAGCGCAGAGGTCGAAGACATGTGGGAAGAGGCGAATGAAGTGGAGCGCCCCCGCTGGTGGAGGCGGAGCGAGTGGCGGCGGGGTGAGGTCACGCGGCACAAGCGGCTCAGGTGACGCGTGTCGACCAGTGGCGGCGCGGCGACGAGTGCGAGGTGCGCCGACGTCAGCTTCTCCAAGGTGTGGTCGAAGTGCCACGCCGCTACATGCTACGCCACTTTGGTCTTGCCCCCAAAGTGCAGTAGTCGTGCGGGCAGAAAGGATCAAGTCCTTAGCTACCAACTTGCCCTCAGCTGGATCAAGCAACTGCAATAGCATGTTCAGATTGTCACCGTCTTGGATGAAAATTGCGTGATTTGGATGACGCAACAGCAAGCTACAAAGCACTTGAGCTGCCATTTCATGAACTCGGCATGATTTTGCTGCAAGCAAGTTTGCCAGGGCACTCAGGTACTCTTCTCTGCCCATCATCCTATTGTACTCTTCATAAACTTCAAACAAATGACTCAGAATTTTGAGTGTGAACTCAAGAACAGTGTAATCTCCATTGTTGAGGTAGAAGAGAAGCCAGCCAAGGACATCTGAGCTGATGAGATCATCAATGGAGTTCACGGAGGAGAAGTAGAAGAACCATATGGTTGCGAGAGCAACCTACTCATTTCACAAAGATTTTGAAGTGACAGACTCAATAGTAGTAGCATCTGCTGGATCCTCCTTTCCATCAGGTATTTTGGTTGGCAAGCCACATTGCATCACTAAAATAAAACCCATGGCAATTAACAGAAGTCTACGTTGTAAATACTATTCTCCTAACTGTGCTCATGTATCTATTATATGCTTTTCTTTTATTTTGAGTTAAGTACTAATCAATTTTTTCTCCGGATTCAATTATATTCCCTGAGGTTCCTATTGCACTTTGGTTATCAAGCCATCTTATGCCAGGTGTGGTCAGGATCTATTCTCGCAAGGTGAATTACCTATTCCATGATTGCAGTGAAGCCTTGCTGAAGATAAAACAAGCCTTTCGGTCTACTACTGTTGATCTCCCCCCTGAAGAATCAACTGCTCCATATCATTCTATAATACTTCCAGAGACATTCCATCTTGAATCTCGATGATTTTGAATTACCAGAGGCTGCATCTTAGGGGTAAGGTCATTATTTTTGTTGTGATAAGTTCATTATTTAAAACGTGTTCTTAGCTCTCTTAAGGCTTTCTGCCATGATCCAGTGACATTGATCATCATGTAAGCACAAAAGAACAGATCACCTTGCAAGACAACCCAGAGAGAATAGGGTATTCAACATCCCAGTTTCGCTTAGATGGTTGGTCCTTTGTATTCAGTATTCGCATCATCTACCGTTCAAATTTTGAAGTCGGCCATTTAACCATGTTAAGCATGTCTTGTGTACGGAAAGATTTGGTAATGGCAATTCTTCACATATTGGTTTGGATTTGGAAGAGGTAATCTCAACTAATATATATTTTCTCCATATAGCTCTTTAAATGTTTGGGGCCCGCATCCGGCGTTATCTTGTCTGTACTGCTTAGAATTTGAGGTCTTCTCCATGTTATTGTAGAGGTAGACTATATGGATTACAACATAGTGATGGAACATGTAGGTAATGTAGAAGAGAACTCATTTAGAGTTGTACAAGAATGTTTAGAGCATGAACATTGGACAATGGCAATGAGTTTGCCATGTACTGATTCCTTGCTGAAGTTGCCTATGCTTTGTCTTCTGGTTGCTTATGTGGCATGTTTAATTCATTACATGTCAGGAGTCAATATTTCATTGCATATGTCATTAAGCATGATTTATATGTACTGATTGAAGGAAGCTATCTATCTCTGGTTATTCTGTTATCGTTTATCTTCTATCAATTAATAAAAGGGCAGTCTGCAATTCCAAAATAAAAACTTGTAATATGAATACAAGTTTGTGTTGTGGCATGATTCCTCGTGTAGAGAGAGATTTGATTATATATTTATGTGTATATATTTTTAAAATATTGTGATGATATTTTAATCCGGAGCAACGCACGGGCATCAAGCTAGTAGAACTGGTGAGGAATAAGCGGAAGAACTTCATCAAATCAGTTCTTGTTCTTTTATCTACTGGCACTACCTTTCCAGCTCATCTTTATGTGAGACCGGGTAGCGATAGGGTCGAACTGCTACCGGAGTTGTTCCTAGTAGCAAATGATGTGGTGATCCTAAGCGTGGTGAGGTGGCAACCCTTGGGGCTCGACAAATACCGCCGAGAATTTGGCCAAGACATCCTCAAGGAGATCTCGTCCATTACAGGATAATAATTTGGGTGTCGCAATCCCTGTTGTACCGCTCCATTCAACCTTATGATCATGTCTCCAAAAAGTCATCGTCATATGACCAAAGTCCCATAGAATAGGTCCTAGAGTGGCCAACCATTGAGTGCCCAAGACAACATCATAACCAGTGAGAGGCAGAATAAAGAAGTCACCCGTGAATTGTTCGTTGTTGATAATGAATGGAGAGTGTCGGAACACACCCACACATAGAATATGCTGGCCGTTTGCAACTATAACTGTGAGGTCCCGACGAGATTCAAACATCAACTTGGCTGCCTTAGCTGCCTCCTCGGAAATAAAATTGTGTGTGGAACCTGAATCTAACAAAGCATCTAAAGTAGCTGAACCAATAGTTAAAGAAACCTGCATTGCTTTACTTGTTTGTACGCCCATAATGGCATGCAAAGATACCAAAGGCTCCGCTAGTTCAGATCCTTACTCAGGTTCTAAATCATCATCCTGGAGTTCAAGAAGGAATAACTTTGCACAAACCCTATTATGACCACGAGCATATTTGTCATTACAATTAAAACAAAGGCCCAAACGTCGACGTTCCTCCATCTCTTCAGGGGAAATATGTTTGATGGTTCGGCCTTCAATTGTCACCGCGGATGGAGCAACAGCAGGTTGTGGTGCCCCACTAGTACCGGCTATTGCTGCTGTCCTCTGTCCTGCTGGCAGATTAGGAAGTAGTCTACGACGTTGTGTGCAATTTGCTTGTGCTACAACTTACTCCCTATACTCAAAAGAACGAGCCAAACTCATAGTTACTTCAAGCGTCATTGGATTCTAGAGCTGAACGTCAATGCTGAGAGGTTCACCCAACCTAACCGTAAAAAGTTGGACTTGTTGCAGCTCTGTTAAAGAACCAGCGCGGGCCAGCAACTGTGAAAAACGCTCCTGGTATTCTAAAACAGTACTGGTGCGGTGGCAGGTCGCTAATTCTCCCAAGGGATTAGATCAAATTGGAGACCAAAAATGTAGGTTGAGCAGTTCGGAAAAACGGCGCCAAGATGGTGTTCCTTCTTCGCGAAAAATCCTCATGTACCACAATTGTGCAGCGTCTTCTAAATTAAAAGAGACAAGCTAAACTTTTTCTTCTTCCACGATGCGGACTTGATGGAAATAAGATTCGCATCGGCTGAGGAACGGCAAAGGGTCTCCATGACCAGAATATTTCGGGAAGTCCAATTTGCCAAACTTTGGGGGCTGATCAGTATGAAGGCCACTAGAAAGCGAACAAGAATCATTAGAACCAGAAGCATGTGGCATAACCTGTCGTTGCTACTCAATCTGTTGAACTGACTGAGAATTGGTGTTGGTCTTGTCCGTGAGAATATGCCAAGAGGATTTTAGCTCCTGTAATTCTTGCGTGAGGGCTTCAAGAGCCGCCTGAATTTGGTCACCGCCAGAAGCCATGGCGGGGGGGGGGGGGGGGGGGGGGGGGGGGGGCGCTTGAATCTGATACCAAACTGTTATGGTTTGGTTCCGTAGAATCAGAACTTCGTAATCAATAGCGATGAGACACCACGACTAGAGGTTGTTCCCCTCTTGTCGCTAGAAAGATGAACATGGCTAGAACTTTGCTGGCCGACTTGATCGGAGAGAGAAGGGAAATAGATAACTTTATTGCCTGAGTTCCCTAGTACAACTAGTGCAATATATATTGTCTAAGAACTCCTAATCCTATTCTAATTTACTACTAGACTCCAAAAGGCATACTAGAAAGACTCCTGATTTAATCCTAAAGAAAGACTCCTGATTTAATCCTGAAAGACTCCTAATTTAATCCTCTAAAGACTCTCTTTATTACTAGACTCTCTTTATTACCTAACATAGACTCCTAATTTAATTCTAACACCAACTCTGCCGTGCTGCTCTTGGATTCCTGGCCGCCAGCTACTGTTGCCTATCCGGCAATGGCCTTGGCGCTCTCCTTCCAGGACTTGGACACGGCCAGCTCTTTCCTTCCTGTTGTAGTGTTTCCCGCACATGACATCATTTGAAGCAACAATTAAGCGGCGCTCACATATATCAAAAACTTGATCCTGTTGTCCATATACACATAATAATCAATCACTGCATGTAGATAGTACTCAATTGTTTCAACGAAAACAGAAAAAAATCAGATCTTTACCTCTGGCGATGTAGAACAGGAAGCTTGGGCTCCTCACACTGCTCAGGTTCCCTTCGGTGGGAGGGGGCAGACCAGGCAGAAGCAGACTGATAAACAATCTTAAGCCATAGTGCAACTTTTTGCATACCAACAGTTACTCATAGAACACAGAGCAAATTTAGTACAGAATGCAGAAAAACTTGCATTATCATTTTGCATCAACTATAAACTATAAATAGAGCACACACCATGTCCAATACTTAAATCTGCGTGCACTAAAAATGCAAGAACAAATTCATACTGAGCTTCTGAACAACAAATTCTTGGCTCATTAGCTATACAATGTTTCAAGAACTGACAACATGTTTTCTGATTATTTTTTTTGTTTGCAAAGGCAAAGGAGGGGCTTTTCAACATCAAATTGGAATTCTCCCTTTAAGAGCAGAAAGAAATCTGAAACTGCTCAACTCAAGTAACTCATGTTGTAGATATCTAGAAGAAAAACAAAATGATTTCCATGCCAGTTCTTCAAATGATATAATGGGGAATAAATGTTGTTTCTCAGAAAGTTTATGGGTAAATAGACTTTTGCCCAAAGCATCAATGAAATTGTTGGATGCAACTCAGTGCAATGAAGAAAGTGACCTTCGTGCAGTCAGCTCAAAAGGTTTAGGTGATAAATTAGATTGGGAGATTTGATCATATACCCCCCTTTAGATGGAAATTGAGGATTTATCCTCTGCATCTCAATAACATATGGGTCCACTCAGATCAATGACATGTGAGCCAAGAGAGTAAATCCTTAATTTTTTTAATTAGATAATTCATTACAGAATTTTAATGTGGAGAAGGAATTAAACAATGAACAATACTTTACTAGCAAAGAAGGTGGAAACGAGACAAAATGTTTCAAGAACAAATTCATACTGAGCTTCTGAACAACAAATTCTTGGCTCATTGGCTATACAATTTTTCAAGAACTGACAATCTAAATTTACTATTAAGGCATATAAAACAGGAACTATATAAAACAGAGGAGAAAACATATTTTTTTATCTCCTTTCAGGCAAAAAGCAGAATGCTGGGGCTCTGCTCGGCTGGACCCTGTGCCGTGCTCTTGGGCGGCGGGATCTGCTCGGGTGCACTGTATCTAGGCGGGGGAGGAAGGCTCGAAATTCGATTCAAATTCCGCGAAATTGTTCAACCCTGGTCAAAAGCAAGCAAAACCCTTCGCCTAGTTTCCGTAACATGCAGCTGCAGCGGCCGGTTGCCGAGCCGCTGCAGCTCGGCCTCGTCCAGGCATCACTGTTGGCTGTTTCCCTTCCATGATTTGCACCAGCTAAGGTGAGGATTGCAGAGTTCAGATAGGTAGGCTGGTGCGATCTTGTTTTCCAAGTCGCACGAGCAGAGGGTGAAGGAGTGAAGAGGATGATTCTTGGATTCAGACTTGTTTTGACAACAGACCAGCAGCAATGGCAAAGCCTTTCTCAGAGATGGCGGCGACGCCTGATTTGCCTTCAATTTTGCTTCATATGTCTTCCTACCTCGATCTTGAGCGCCGCATTTCTCCAAGAATACGGGCATGCTCAGGCAAAAATGCTATGGCTATGCTTGTTTCTTCGGTTTAAAAACCACTAAAAAGTTTAAAATTTCAAAACGTAATTTTAGGATATTATTTAAAGTTTTTGTTAATTTTTTTGACAGTCTGGACGTTAAGTTAAAACTGTTATAAATATAAATATACAAATTTTATCAAAAAAATTTTTGTTGTGATACCGAACAACAACTTTTTTCCAACTCGCCAAAGCACAACCAAGAAGCAGCAACTATGTAAAATTAGGGATGTGGAAATCTGCTTACCCGTGGATAATTGCTCTATCAGAGGATGGATATAAGGAAAAATTAGTGCCCATAGGTGATAGGTATATAAATGGAAAAAATATATACCTGTTGGGTAAATAAGTACAAATATAGAAAAATAGTACCCATACCCGTTTACCTGTATATTAGGTATTTTTAATGGGCCAAAATATATAAAATATACCGGGCCAGCCCAATAAACATCAAACCCTAAAATACTCTCTTTTCCAGCTCTTCTCCACAGTCCATGCCTCCTGTCTCTATCCCTCACTGCTACCTTCTCATGTCATCCCGCGTGGCGCCGCTGGCTAGCTTCTCCAGCAGGGCCCAGCCGTCCTCGCCTCTCCTCCCATGTGGCCCCACCGCCCCACCTCTCCTCTCATGTAAAGATGGCAATGAGTACCAAAACCTA
The DNA here is from genome assembly GCA_000418225.1 of Zizania latifolia. Taxonomy (NCBI): domain Eukaryota; kingdom Viridiplantae; phylum Streptophyta; class Magnoliopsida; order Poales; family Poaceae; genus Zizania; species Zizania latifolia. Next base: position 982,403 of record KE373046.1, read on the forward strand.
AAATCCGATGGGTTTTTACCCTAGGGTATATATACGGATTAAATTATTTATCCATGGGTTTATTAATGGAAAAAATCAAAACCCAACGAATACGCGGGTATGGGTATGGTTTCATACTATCCATACCCATCATTCGACGGATACCCACCACCTAATAGGCCATTTATTTGTAGCCTAATCCATTAAAAAACCATAAGTTTATTTTAGTCTTTCCTAAATTCCTCTTCACTGGTCACTGCTTCTCTCCCTGCCCTAGGTCCGGCAACGGTCGGTGGCATGTGCCTCCACTCCTCATCACTCCTCAGTCCAGACTCTAAAGTTCTAGACGTCCAGTGCAGGCCGTTCGGTTCAACGGGCAGCGGCATTGCCCTCTCAAGCTCTAGTGCCGGTCGCTCGTGCTCTAGTGCCAGTCGCCGCTAGCGCTCCACCGCCTCCACGCTCCAACCGCCGCCAATGATCCACCACTTCCACATGAGTATGCGACATGTGGTCCACGCCTTTATCCTCCAGCCGGCTCGCAGTGACTCCAGGTGTTAGGCGACTCTAGCAATCCGGTAGCCATCCACCACGCTGACGGGTATGGGTTACCCAATGAGTATATTTTACCCGCATAGGTATGGGTTTGGGAAAAAAATTGGACCTGCATGTATATATGGGTCACCTGATGGAAAGATTTTTTCTTAACAGATATGGATTTAAGATGTTCAAACCTGATGTGTATAGACCCATTGCCATCTCTACTCCTATGCAATGCCATCGGCCCCATCTTCCACTCCTCCCGTGAGGTGCCGTCGGCCCCACCTCTCCTCCCGCACAACACCATCAGCCCCATCTTCCACTCCTCCTGTGTGACACTATTGGCCTCGCCTCTCCTCCAGTGCGATGACGCCGGCCTCGTCTTCCACTCCTACCATGTGATGTCGTCAGCCCCGTCTTCCACTCCTTCCGTGCGGCACCGCCAGCCCTGCCTATCCTTCCATGCGGCACTGTCAGCCCTGCCTTCCGCTTAACCTGTGCGACGCCGCTAGCCCCGCCTTCTGCTCCTCCCATGTGACGTCGCTGGCCCCTCATCTCCTTCCACCACCGGCCCCCACATCTCCTCCCATCGCGATGTTGCTAGCCCCGCTGCTCTTCTCACCGCAGCTCCGCCAGCACTACCTGCCCCACCTCCCGTGCAGCGTCGTTGGTACCGTCGCTCCTACTGCACGGCGCTACAACGCCGCTAGCCCTGCCTCTCTAGTCTCCTCTCGCCACATCTATTTTTATTGTTTTTCCTTTGTTTTGTTTTGTCTCAGGTGTGGATACCCACCATCAATTACCCACGCAAGTACGAGCATGAAAATGAATTCATACCTGTAGATAGGTATGGGTATGGGTACGGGTATAAGTTTTTTAATCAGGTACGGGAATGGGCAAACAATACCCGTGGTTATTTTACCCATTGCCATCTCATATATAAAATAACGGTTGTCAAAGCTTGTTATGTGTTTAGTTGTTGTCAAACTTGTGTAATGTTAGTAATGTAACCATGCTCGCGTAAAGAACACCAAAGAAAAAAGAATCATGCATACAATCTGCAACTTTTTCAGATTCCGAGAAAGTGAGGAGGCATAGGGTGGCGGGTGAATTTGAATTGTGAGCCAGATTTATTATGGCAGTGTTTGGGGCAGCTTCTCAGCTAGCTTCTAGCCAGCCGATTATGAGAATCACTACAGTGATTTAGTCTGGAAGCAGAATCACCCGTTGGACTAGCTTCGGAGCTTCTCTAATAGATTTGCCCTAGATTGTATAGATTATTTACCTGCAATGCCACTGAATAATAGCGCACGCACGGTTGTTTTTCTAGCTCCTGCCTCACATTTCCATCCCCGCCCGCATAGCTAGAGATGGCAACGGATAAAATACCCGTGGGTACTGTCTGCCTATACCCGTACTTGACTAACAAAACCTATACCCGTACCCGCTCACAGGTATAAAATCTATCCCATACCCATACCCGCACGGGTAATGGATACCCATCGGGTATCCATACTCGAGCAAAAAAATACAATCCCCGCATCACCGGCTGGCTACCAGCGGCGCTACGGCGGGAGGAGGGAGGAGATGGGAGGAAGGAGGCAGAGACAGCTATGGCATCGAGAGGAGGCAGATGGCCTGGCGATGAGTGGTGACAGGCTGACGGCTATGGCTGTGGGAGGGAGGCGGCCTAGCGGCGGCGGTGGGACACGCGGCGACAACGGGACTCGTGGCGCCGGCGGCGATAGGACACATGGTGGCGGTGGTCTTGCTATCTCGATGAGAAGGGAGGCAGTGGTGGTCGTGGACTGAGGAGGGAGGAGGAAAGATGGAGGTGGAAGAACGCAACACCAGGAGCACTGAGCGTAGGAGATTGGAGGTTGTGGCGGCTATGGGTGGGAGTTGGGAGATGAGGAGAGAGAGTTTTTTATTAGAGTTTTGTTTACTATTGAGTTTTGGTGGGCTTTATTGTTTTGGCCCATTAATAATAGTTTTGGGCCATTAATAATAGTCGGGTATATGAGTAAATGGGTATGGATACTACAGTCCCATACCCATATCCGTTTACCCGACGGGTATAACTTTTTACTCATTTATATACCCACGGACACCAATTTTTTTCCATACCCATATCCTAATAGAGCAATTATCCACGGGTAAATGGGTATCGGGTACCCATTGACATCTCTACGCATACCCCTTCCGCCCCCAACCCGTGCCGCCGCTAGGGCAGAGCCGCGCCGCTGCCGCTGGAGGAACCATGCCGGTCCAGCCCTGCCGCTGGCTCTGGTCCATTTACCCGCACATCCCTTTTCTCCCCAACCCTAGCCACCGCTAGGCCAGAGCCGTGCCGCTACCTGTGAGGAACCACACCGCTCTAGCCTCGCCGTCGTGACGTCGCCTAGACACCGACTGGACGCCGCCCCAATGCCACCTCGCCGAAGCCGAAGATTGCTGTGACGACGCCTTTGGATGCCAACCGCATAAATGTATTTGCTACTAGTACTCTTGCTTCCTGATTGTGTGCTGACCGGGCTGCTTGCACTGACAAGATCATATTGTAGCATACATCTTGTTGAGCAGTGGCAATGACTGATCCAAATGAAGAGATAGCCGAAGAGAAAACTAGATGTACTCTTATGAGAGCTTTGATTGTCTTGTGTACTGCTTTGTGTCCTGAATTCCAGGAGTGATATTTTCTGCTTGTTGTACATTTTACTAGAGTGTACTAGTAACCACTTGCTGGTCGATTCATTATCCTTAATAAAATTCTTATGTTTAGGAGTGGTTGATTCGATACTCAAACCAAAGTTGCACACATAAGTGCAAATATGTACCCAAGATATGTACACAATGTACATTTAACTGGACATAACATTATGGCTAAATTCTTTATCTAGGGACAACATGGCTGAGCTCTGTTTATTTGTTCCACCAGTAACACATCAACCTTTGGGAATATTCAGTTCACACAATTTAACATGACAACAAACATTAGATGTTTTCGATATTTCCTGCTTTGAAATAATGTATTCCTTTTATAATGCATTTCCTGCTTCTAGTATAACTGGTTTGCCTGTTCAGTGGTATAAAAACTCAAATGTTCAGTCCATGGTGAATGGTATGTTTTGCTTTATATGTATCGCAGCATCTGTAGGAGCATGCTTGTTGCTCACAGATTCAATGGTTTGCTTGTTCAATGGTATAAAAACTCAAATGTAAAGAATAAATATTTGATATAAGGTTAAAGGTTATACTTGTGAATTTTTATATTGTAAAGTATATTATAGATGGTGTCATGCAGGTTGTTATCAAATATTAATTAATAATGCAATGTGGTAAAGAATATTTTGGATATTATTATTTTTTATTGTGGTACGAAATGTGAATAATTAATATCAATTCATTACAAAATGTCAAATAATTGTCAATAATATTATAATCATGGAAATATATGTTCAAAACTTCTTAAAAGAATATAGAATGAAGGCTGGGGTATTTTAGTCATTTCTAACCTCTCAACCATCCTACAGCTAATCAAGAAGCTAGACTGCCAAACACCTGACTTCTCGATATAGCACTTCTCACATAATCCAATTCGAACAGAATCTCAGTTGCAGCTGCTTTTCACAAAATCTGCAGCCATTCCAAAGAGAGCCAAATGTCCGAACATATGTGACTATGAACTTTCGCTGTTAAAACTTCACTGAAATTTGTCGAGATTCAAACCAGACATTATCCCACCATCATTTACCTTACCAATTATAGCTAATACTAAAATTTAGCATCACTAAACTTTATAAGATTAGAAATAGCAACAAACCAAATATACCCAAGGTGATCAGAACAAATCCGATTTTACAAACAACACGTCCTTTGCACGTTGTCTAGAGCGACGTAATGGGCCTAGGCCCGATCCGGCCAACCCGCTCCCCTTCCCCTCCCTCAAGCGAAAGGCGCCTTTGCAGAATTTTTTTTAAATAACATTTTTTTAAAAAAAATTAAATTTGGTACGCGGATTTTGAAATTTGCAAAAATGATCTTCTGTCGGTACTTGGTGTGTCGATCTAGGCCGATCGGCTAGATCGGCTGGGGATCCAGTTCTGTCGACGTTTGATCTGCCGATCTAGGCC
>KE373046.1:1007080-1020975 GCA_000418225.1 Zizania latifolia
ATAGACTTGTTCACTTGTTCATAGCTTCCGTCGTCAGAATCATACGCTTACTGTGGAAGATGGTTTCAAGGGTTTGACATGGCGGATGGCTCGCGATCGAGCTCGTCGCCGACGACGAGGTGGCCGGCAGCGTTCAGGGTTGGGCTGGAAATAAATGGCTGGTCCAAAGCAAGCAACCTTTCGTCTACTTTTCCCCTTCAACTGTTCCACGCACTCGTCTCCTCTCCTCGCCGACCGCCGGCGCCGGCGTAACATGCGGCAGCGGCCTTCGATGATTTGCACCCGCCAAGGTTGGGGGTGTTGCACCTTGCAGAGTTCAGCTATGTACGCTGGTTCGATCATAATGAAGGAGAAGGCGATGATTCTTGGATTCAGACTTGTTTCTCTAATAGACTAGCAGCTAGCATCATAGATTCATAGTCTTTCTCAGATTTGGAGACGCCTGATTTGTCCTGGATTTTGCTTCCTAAAGTCTTCTTACTTATTGAGCGCTGCATTTCTCCAAGAAAACTGCAGGCATGCTCAGGAAATAATTAGTTTCATGCACATCACCACATGGATAACTGTGCTATGCTGACGTGTAAGCTAGCAGCTGTAAAACTTGTTATGTTCAGTTGCTGTCAAAACTGTGTAATGCTAGTAATGTAACTGTTGGAATATAATTGAATGGCTCACTTTTTGTCGTCATTTAACCTTGGTTAAACTGATACAATAGCAAAACTAAAAGCCTCAAATTAAATAAAAAATATAGCCCACTTCTATCTATTTCACACTTGAGGCCTTAGGAACCTTGTATGGAGGAGTAAAAGATTGCTTGTTTCAAATTAAATATAAAATCAGTAGTAAAAGTTGATAAATCAGTAGAAAAAGTAATATACCTCTCATTAATACAAAAATAATATTATAAAGCGATAGTTAGAAAATAGGTAAGAGGTATCCGATGAATAAAACATATTAATGTACTAACAATGATAGTTAAGGAGGTAAAATAGTCTTTTTATATCAAAATTGAAGAGATGATAATAAAATCTTTTTATATGGAGGAAGTACTTTTATAGTGATACTAAAAGTATAATATTGCTTGTTTCATCTTATAAAAAATAGATATTTGAGTTGTTTGAATTTGTTGTGGCTAAGAACTCCCAAATTGGAAAGAATTTGGGCCGCAGCAACGTGCCGAGCGCAAGCACGAGATGAGTTTGGCACAGGAGATGACTGGGCTGGGCCCGAGCCCGATCCGGCCCACCCGCTCCCTTTCCCCCCTCCCCGATGCGAAACAAATCCATCCCCCACCCCCACCACCGCGACGAACGGCGACTCCGACCACCCCCACCCCAGCCGGGAATACGACGGCGGCGACGGCGGAGGAGCCGTGATGACCGACGTCCTCTCCAAGGGCCGTGAGGCTTGCTACAAGGTGAGCGACCCATAAAAACCCTATCCCCACACGGGGTCACGCCCGCTCTCGTCCCGTTTCGTTCTCCTTACTGACGGGAGGCGGTGGCGCTTCTCTTCTCCCTCCCCACCGCAAGGCCCGAGACGCCTTCTACTCGTGCGTGGAGAAGCACGCGGACAAGAAGCCCACCGAGATCGCCACCGTGGGGCTTCTCTACCCCGCCGACTGCAAGAAGTCCCGCACCAACTTCGTCAACAGCTGCCGGCCCTCCTGGGTAACTGAATTCGCCTCTGCCTCCGCCGAGATTAGCCTTTCCACGATTCGTGCCCTCTTCGTGCTTAATCTGACCACTTGGTTTTGGTTTCTTTGGCAGGTGAGGCACTTCGACCGGCAGTACGGCGCCAAGAAGCGGGTGCAGAGGCTGCTCGACGGCGATGAGGACCGCCGGGGCCCCATCTCGCTCCCCCAACCCTACACGTTTAAGCAATAGGTAGTTCCGCTGCTGGTTCTGTTTCTTGGTAGCAAGCTGAATTAGATCTTTGCTGTGCGGACTGGATGTGACAGTATTGGTTTCAGAGTCAGTGTTGATGAGACAAAGGTATATCTAGTTTGTAGTACGTTGCTAGGAATTGTGAATGGATGATTTATCACAATCAAAATCTTTGTTGCGGTACCGTTGTTCAGAGATTTTTGCTGCAATTCAGTGATATGGTCCATAATCCTCACTAGAACTTATGCTCTTCGAAGCTTTAATTATTTCAATGGATCAAAGTTTAGAAGCAAAGATTCCCGTGGGAGGAATGGTTTTGGTTAATCAAGTTGTGTGTTGCCATTTAGAGGACAGAGTACAGACCTAGACATAGCCTTTTTCATTACTACCTTGAACAATATCATATTTTTTTTCTGTTTCATAATCCACAAAATGATAGTATGGTTAATATATATTTCTAGATCTTCCATGTTTTCTGTGGAAGATCCTAAGTTTGGTCTGAGGAATCTCATTCATTTTACTTTTCTACGTCCAAGGTAGCGATTAAAGCAACATAGTCAAGAACTACCTCTGCTAATTACTATAGTAGGAGTCCTGGTTCTTAATTGTTGTGGAGGGTTCCCCAATTTGGTCTGGGCTTGGTTACCGCCCATGCCCAGACGTGTGGTTACCGTGGTAACCGGGTAGTAACTGGCCCAAATCGGACAAAATTCAGTTTTCCAATTTTGAATTTGGCTTGTCTGCGTGAAAATGGTTATTGGTCAGTAAGGGTCGGCTACCGAGTGGTTAGGCTCGTTAACCACTACTAGTTACCAAGTAGCGCTAGCATCGTTAGCGGTCGGTTAGGCAGAAAACCAAGCAATCAATTTTTTTTAGCAAAATTTGAAAACTGTAAAACCCGTAGAAAATTATTGATGCATTTTGTTAAGATTTTAGCATGATGATTGTTGTTTTCCGAGATAAATTGGAAACTTACAATATCACAAATTCACAAGTGACAACATCATATTTCATAGTTCACAATTCACAACAATACATACAATACAAACATAGCTAATTGACAATAAAAAATTCAAAGTTTTTCAACTCATCATTGATGGCTCCACTAATTATAAGCGGTGTTGTATTTTTCTGTAGGTATTAGTTGTAAGCCACGTGAAGTAAGAATGTGTGCTTTGTACTGTGCTAGTGCTAAGCCTAACCAGACGGTAACCGTGCTAGTGCTGCTTGGTAACTGGCAATGGTTACTGAGCTTAACTGCTTGGTAGCTGGCCCTTACTGAGTGGTAGCTAACCCTTATCGACCAGTAACCGTTTTCACGTAGACGAGCCAAATTCAAAATTTGAAAACTGAATTTTATCCGGTTTGGACCGGTTACTGACTGGTTGCCGTCATAACTGCCTATCTGAGCCTAGGTGGTAACCAAGCCCGGACCGGATTGGGGATCCCTGGTGGAGGCTATTTATATCTAGTGTCATGATGAAGGTTATTTTAGATTCTTTGTTCATACAAGTTTTTTCAATACTTCTATGTTTGGAATTAGCTAATATTTCCCATTGGTGCTAACTGCAAACTATGTTTTTGGCAACTTGTGGTACTTTCTTCCTGCTTATTGATAGGTTTTTGGTTTATATGTCCAATTCAGGGATAGGCTTGTCAAAATGCTTTCTTAAACAATGGAAATGGTGATATCAGTTATGAAAGGCTAGTAGGTAGTTGGCTAGTGTCAGAAAGTCTGTATAATTCTCTAAAATAGATTTGTGCATATATAGGTTCTTCATAGTTATGACCATGTTCCTGTAGTGCTGTGAAATGCACAGATATGAACTGTTTGTTTTGTGGAATTGGGCTTGATTTGGGAACTGCCACAAGTTTAAGCTTGCAACAATAAGATTTGTCGCCAAGTGTTTTGAACTAAAGTCTGTATTTCACAAAATATTACAATGTCATTTGGTCTTGCGTTCCTTTTGACATTTTATTCCTTATCTAAGGCCAGAATTAACTGTACATAACTACAAGGATAAGAAATCTTATATTGAAACCCCAGCCACCACCAAGAGGCTGCCATCTTCTATACTAGTACGGTGAATGCCTCTTAGTCTGGGCTGTCTCGTCTGGATAGGACTGGATGATGATATGTTGTTCATGTTTTGTGTTGTTTTGGTTGGGAAGGTTTTGTTGCTGTCTGTTGATAATGATGGGGCACCACTCCGTTTTAGAATCAGAATTGATTCTATCCATTGACCCAAATTCTAGTCCAGGGGGTTGGTAAGGGGCATTTGTGTACTGTGTGTTCCTTGCTTTCTACTTCTTTCTTTCTTTTTCCCACACCAATTCATTAGTTTCCAGACTCTTTGTTGAGTGCTCTTCGTTGCATCAATGCATACTTTCCTTTTTTATAACTTTTTATAGTCTATGAACCTTGTGGCAATCAACTCACTGTTTCATACGAGTTGTAATCCTGTTGTATATTGTCGTCAGGGAAACAAAACCCGGGTTTATAATACTAGCATATTCCATGTATAACTGCATTGTTGCTTTATAATGCAACAATTTAAAGATTTATTAGGAGAGAGAATCCTATAGTTTACTGAATTTTATATGATCGTAAGTTATCTCCTATAACTTAGTTATATCTTAACCAACTTGGTTAATATAACACTAGCTCTCACACATAGTCACATGTATAAGATAAAGCCAGATAGCCTTCAAAGTCATTGCAATCTACATCGAACTTTGTATGGCAATCTCAAATTAGACATCAAGCAATCAAGCCTTATAAACTCTTACATCAGCCAGCCCAAGACACATGATCTTGTTGGCTAAATCAATATTGATAGAAGAATGAGATGTGGGGTATTACTTTTTTCGGAGAGGCTTAAAACTATATAATTTTGGTGTACTATCTCAACTTAGGTATGCAATCAACCATGTTCTCTCTACTCGTCACTACTCCTTATATATTCTGTCAACAATCGTGATTTTAAAACTATGGTCAAATATGGATAACATGATGTTTTATAAAGATAGGTAAGCAAATCTGTTCTCTGTACACATCAAATATTCTGTCGACAATCTTGATTTTAAAACTACGGCCAAATATGGATAACATGATGTTTTATACAGTTGCTCTCGCATTATCCGATAATAGAATTCACTGTTTTGCACGGCAAGGTTATCAACCACGATTTAATTTGTGTGAAGTTTACTGGATATGATTGATAGTCTTAAGTTTTTTCTCGTCCAATTTTAATGGTAGATTCGTACGTACATTTCCGGTTTCACTTTTGCACTATGTGCATGAAATATTTGAAAAAGGCAGTATTGTTGTTTCCATGCCGAATTAAGCGTGTTGCACGATTAGGGTGTTAGTTCAAAACCTGCAGTTTTCGTAGTGAAAATAACGCAAAAAATTCAGTTGTGAACATAGATAACTTCATTGAAATACTTATTCGGTCGCTCTGGTTCACAAACTTCACATGTTACAACACTAAATAGTGTATTACAGGCTTCAGAATCAGATTAGACAACCAACAAACACTAATTGGTTTTACAGGACAGTGACAGTATGAACATTTCTGGCGGTTTTCTCTGCGTTTTCCAGCTCTGCCTCACGCTTGCATGGCGATCCCATCCTGCACCTCAGCACCAGCGGCGGCCTCCTTTTCCGCCGCCGCTGCCTCCGTCTGCTCGGCGAGCACCGGCAGGTGGCCCTTCTCCTGCAGGCACTTCACCGTCTCGTACAGCGACTGGCTCACCGGCCGGAACTCCAGCCCGAGGTCACGGAGCTTCTGGTTGGACATCTTGTACGGCTGCTTCCTCGGGTTCTTCTCGTCGGAGCACCTGACGGCAACACGGATTCAGCAATTCAGCAGCAGATCAGCGTACAAAACACTGACACTTTCAAAGTCTCACTTTCAGATCACTGCATTAACCACGCACCGGTTTTTTCTTCTTTGTTCCATTATCTTGCACTATTTTATTACAGCTAGAAAAATTCATTAATTCAGGTGTAAACACGAGGGCTTGACTTGTGAGAAGTTGGGATTCCTTTGTCACATTGGACCCAAGGCGTCCTGAACTGACATCATGCTACGTACTGGTTGTTCTTAAGGTAAGGTTTGGTAAGATTACGACATCATGGTGACTGTTTATTCACATAGTGACATAGTCAATATGCATCTTTGAAACAATCACGAGCACAATTAAGGATCTTGAATCAGTAAACATGAGCCAAATTCAGCAAGGTTCACAGGATATACCAGTGCAGCAAGCAGGCGAGCTTTGACAAAAAAGAAAGCTTAATATTCCTGAGTTGAGTCGCTCCAGCAGTCTAGTGGCTTGTAAAAATCAGGTTATTTATTCCGGTTGATTTTACGTACTACAATTGTACTCCCAAATATCAACATCTATCTTGTGTGTGTAACTATAGACCCTAAACCCTAAAAAGGATGGTTAAAATACTCGAGCATGGTTTGCAATTTCGACGTGGTTAATACGTAATACATAGCTGAGTCGACATAGAAAGACGTCGGGGATAAATTATTACAACAGAAATTTTCATGCTTGCTTGCTGCTAACTTCCCAGAATTCGTGTTGTGTTGTTAACAGTCTAATGATTAGGAGGAGTAGCCAAGAAACAAGTAATATGTGACAGGACGTCGTCGACCACTTGGATGATCACAACGCAACACGCCAGCTGAATTTCTACCACCTAATGATGCTACGCATTTCTACCGTTCTCGACCGTGATCGTCAAGGAGTCTCACTGTCGTCAGTGACAGAACTAGACTGGATAGCGGGCAAAGGCAGATTTGTAGGTTTGGTTCACTGGTTGCGGCTTACAAGGGAATCAACTCTCACTTTCTTCAACATGGACATGAGCATTTTGGTGTTTGTGGCAAGTTGGTCTGAAAACTTTGCCCACAAATTCAGAAATCTGAATCTCATGCGTTTTAGCTTGATGATGCTAATTGTATATACCATCTTATTTGTACAGATGTGTACGTACCCTAGTGCGATACACTTTTTGAGGTCTTTGAAGCTTTAATTAATTAATTAACTGTAGTGTTTCTTCAGCAGCAAACTCAAAGTGCTCAAGCTAGCTACTCAAACTAGAAGCGTCAGGGAAAGGGAGTTGGTTCACCTGACCGGAGCTGATGCTGCCATTGGCAGGCCAGTCTTATCCATCCTTTACCAACCAAAGGACGGGATATATCACACCTACTTAACTACTACAGTATTTGCTACCTAATTAGTGATCACTTAATGGCAACGCCTTTTCGCTGATGACCGTTCTCTTCATTTCAAAATAAGTGTATTTTTAATTTTATTTTAATTCAAATTATCTTAGATTTGACTATATATATAATAATTACTTCCTTTTCCTTTTTTTCACAATATAAGTGGTTTGATTTTTTAAAAATTTAAACCTTTTCAACTTTGACCAATTTAAAACAAAAATATATTAACATTAACAATATAAAATAAATATATTGTTAAACATATTTAATAGTTGATTTAATAAAACTAAGTTGATGTTATAATTATTAGTAAATTTTCTCATAAAATTAGTTAAAGTCGAATAAAGTTTAATTTTTAAAAATTAAATGATTTACATTATGAAATAGATAGAGTACCGTATTAAATTAGCATCTTTATATCTACAATAAAAATATGTTATCACAGTTTATTTGGTTTATTTGTTTGATATTATATATCTTAATTTTTTAAAAAACTTAGACAAAACTATAAAAGCTAGAAACTCATGACTACTCACTAGAACAAATAATTAACGTCGAGTGAGACAGTGTCGAGTATTAGGTAAACAAGTTACGGGTGATAATTAAGAGAGTGCCACGTACTAATGATGTAATTAGCAGAAGTAAATTAAAAAGTAATTACTAGTAGATTACCTGGTGGGGACGGGGTACCCGGGGAAGAGCTTGGAGAGGATGCGGATGACGCCCTCGCGGTGGAGGACGCGTTCGGCGCAGAGGAAGCGCCGGCCGGAGGCGGAGGGGGACTCGAAGACGAGGAGGTGGACGGCGGCGACGTCCCGGACGTCGACGTAGGCCTGGACGGCGTTGGCGAACTTGCTGGCGGAGCCGTCGAGGTATTTCAGGATGTGGACGACGCTGGCGTTCACCGTCGGTTGCAGCAGCGGCCCGATCACCAGCACCGGGTTCACCACCACCAGGTCCACCCCCCGCCGCCGCGAAACCTCCCATGCCCCCTGCTCCGCCACCGTCTTCGCGTAGCAGTACCAGTTCTGGATTTTTTTAAAAAAATAAATAAAAAATAAACACATCAGTTGGTAAATTGGGGATCGATCGATCGATGTCATGCTGGCGTAATTATGGCGTTATAGTTAATTCAATTCGGCCTTTATTTGTTCTTTCCGAATTAATAAGAAGAATACTTCATACGATTACTCGTATAATTCGTTATTGTTTTATTTTTTTCTATTTTTATACTTGTCAAATAAATATTACACATATCACAAATAAATATCTTAGGGTCATCAAAATTATTTGAGTTGATCATAATTCTTATACACAAATAAAAAATGACATATATAAATATATATATATATATATATATAAGAATAATGAGGGAGTAATTAAGAACTAATTACTTCGTGGGGCCACGAGAAAATTGAACAATTTGGTGTCTTGGTTGGCAGGAACAATTTACAATTATACTTCAGCTAGCTAGTCATTTAAGTTTCGCTTTCGTACGCACGTGTTTGATTCATTGCCATACTTCTGAGTAGGTAAGGTATATATATTATCCCATCTGCCTGCCGAAACATGCCAAAATAAAAGATATACACATGGATGTTACTTTCTGTCGCCAAACAAATTTCTTCACTACGAGTCTACGATAACAATACCTATGACTTTTATTTAAAAAGGAGATTTTCTCGATTTTTTGACATATAATAATGTGAAAATTACCTGCAAAACAAATTAGGTTTTCTTCTTCTTCTTTTTTTCAGAAACTAACGAAGGCTCATCACACGGTTCTTGAAACTCCTCACCATACGTACATTCGGAGAGAACTAGTGTCTGACCGTTGACGGTTTGACGGACCCGTCAAGTGAATCATGGGCCAGTCAGCGCCAGTGTACAACAGTGTTAAATTCCAGTGGTTGGATGGCTGGTTAAGATCCTGTTTGTTCAAGATTATATTAATTTAACTTATAGCAAAAAGCAGGTTTACACCAGTTTATTAGATTGTTATAATCTGAATTATAATAAATTGACATAATAAGTTGATCTATTTATTTCAGCTTATGAAAATAAGCTGAATTACTATAATCTAAAACTAAAATAAACAAGTTATAATTAGACTTGTAGTCAGGTTAACCTTCCCACTATTGAGAAACTGATCAACTTGTCACTAACTAGCTAGATGACCGGTAGTTACCTTTGTAACTGCTATACACTTTAACTAGACATGCCATAACATGTATATCATGTGTGTACACAACTACACACTGCTGGCATTTTTGTCCTCGTCACGCTGATTCGACTAATAAATTAAGCTATATATGCACGTGCTCAAAGCATGCATGTCTAAAAATTTGAAAACCAGACACACAACCCCTAAACTTTGCCGTATGTGTATTGTGTAAGACTACTGCAATGATGCAGCTATAATGGTTTTGAAACTAATATAAGCCATATTGTGCTATCACGAAAATGCTAAACTGTTGCATTGAAATATAAAACAAAATAATTATTGATTACATATTTAACATGATGTTACAATTTGTATATCTTTTGACACAAACTCTCGGAATGAACGTACGGTCAAATTTGCATCATGAAACACATAATAAGTCTGTCACAAAAACGAATAATTCATAATTTTTCGACCTTTATGAAAGTTCAGATATTTTTCTCGTACCTATAGTTGATATCATCGGCTCCAGTATACGTAAAAATGTGGATATTAGTTAAATCAATTTATGTGGCCCTAGCTACGTAGCTTACATGTGAATAAGAAGCCACGAACCATAACATCTAGAGACACGTTCTAATCACCGTCAAATCATAGTCATATCTTTGTTTTTTGTTATAAATTATTTGATATTTTTAAATTAAACTTCCGCAGTGTGATTAAGTTTAAATAAAAATATATTATCATTTATACTATCAAATAAATATATTTAATAAACTAATTTAATAGTATATTTATTGGTATATTTTTTAATAAAATTTGTTAGAATTAAAATATTAACTTAAAAAACTAAATATATCTTCCGTCCTGTAATATTAGAATATAGATGTAATTTTATATTTTATAATACCACGAGTAACAGTAACATAAATACAGATTCGGAGACGTACGTCAGCTAAACCGTGTCTACGTCTATCTGTCCGTGAACATCTCGGTCGACTCCCTGCATGTCACACATGTGTGCGTTATCGATCAACAGAGCTTCCATGCTTTACGTGCGTGACACCCAACTTGATTTCAGCGTAGTACACAGGCAATCGATAGATGAGCGCTTACGTGTCTCTGTTGCCTCAAATGTCGGGTTCAATAAAATATAATATCCTTTTAATTTTAAAATTTATTTTAAATGTAACACACAGACTCTGAATTTTAAGCCGAATAAGACACGCATACTCTGTATTTTTTAGATGGAGAGATTAGTAGAAAGCTAGCTCATCTTTTACAGGGCTAGCTCTTTAATTTTTCAACTCTTTGTAAAGAACTGATGGATCGAAGAAATAATGAGAGAAAGTAAAAATATAATAAAGGTAAACTCTGGATTTTAAGCCGAATAAGACAGGCAAACTGTATTTTATAAGACGTTTTAGTCTTTTCATATTTTTTCTAAATATAAATTATTTTATAATTTCTTGATGTTTTTCATCTTTTTTATATTTATCTTTATCAAATAAATATTACCATGTCACAAATAAAAAAGCCTTTATTTAAAAAATAAACCTGAGATAATAAAGTTATTTAAGTTGATTTTTCTTTAGGCTGAAACCGATTTTACAAGAAATAAGAGGAAGTAGTAAAAAAACTAATTTGGGAGTAAAAACTTTTACTTATATTCTTAGCATTGTAACAGCCAAGAAACCGGACAATAGAAAAACGATAAAAACGTCTTAAATCAATTTTAAAATTAAAATTTGACTACAGATTATAAACCCTATAGTATCATATTAGCAAGTAAGCTAGGTAGAGAGGAATTAATCGAAGTAAGAAATCAATCAATGGATGGGGCCGGCCGGGAACCTACCTTGGTTTCCTTGCAGTAGTCGAGGTCACTCCAGCAAGACTCGTCGACGACGACGTCGGGCCCGCGCTTGGGGTCCATGGTGACCGCGCCGATCGATGACGTGAACACCACTCGCCGCACCGTGCCGGCTTCCGCCGCCGCGTTTATCACGTACTCCGTGCCCCTCACCGCCGGCTCCACCATTTGCTCCTGCACAGATATATACATATCACGCTATGCACGCCGGTCACTACTGTCTGTCGGCCAGGCGCGCCGCCTGCCGGCCATGCATGGCCCAAGTTTGGACGCCATGATGAACAGCAAGAGAACCGGAGAAAGAGAGATCGAGAGGCGGCGTTGTGTACGTAGTACGTACAGGGTCGTCGGTGACGGGGGAGGCGGTGTGGAAGACGCCGTGGCAGCCATCGACGGCTCTGCAGATGGCGTCGTAGTCGAGGAGTTCGGCCTTGCAGAGGACAAGCCGCTCGCCGGCGCCGTCCAGCTCCTTCAGGTGCGCGTTCTTCGGGTCATCTGCACTCACGCACGCGCGGCACGCATGCCCAAAGCTAAGTTAGGCGCTAGCAAAAGCTACCTGAATTCGTACGTACGCTGCAATACCTGCAACTACTATACTACTATCCTCTCGTGCCACTGCCTAACAAAAGAGAATGGAAGAATCACGAGCTAGCTAGTTAATTAAGAACAACTATAGAAGCTGTGTGCATCGATCCGTGCGTGCATGCCTGGGTTCCTGACGGTGCCCTTAACAGTGTAGCCCTTCTCCAGCAGCAGCTTGACGAGCCACGACGCGATGTACCCGGCGGCGCCGGTCACGCACACGGTCTGCCCGTTGCCGGGCTTCTGCACCGCCGCGGCGCCGGCGTCGACGGCAGTGACGATTTCGTCGATGACCGTCATCTTGACAGATATCGATCGATCGATCAACTAGAACACACTCACTACGGCTGCACCGTGCACGACGTAGTGCTCTAGTATATAGCTAGTTAGCAGGGAAAGTTCAATTGGTCTTTAGAACGGGAATGAGTTGTTGGTATAGGTTTGATCGATTTGTTGGTAGGGTATGATTCTCTTGGGGAGGGGATGTGTTGGAGTGGTGCGGAATTTATAGCGCAGGGGAAAGCTCGCTCGTTCGCCCGCACGGGAGAGAGTGCGCGCACGTACGTACAGGCGAGGGAGGAGTAGCTGAGAGGCCTGAGAGAGACGACGAGATAGACGGGCACCGCGTGTGGTGCAGTGCCCCCCACGGCCCCGCCGCGACGGCGACCCGGGGTTAGGTAATCGATCGAGCCGCTGGGGCGGTCAGGCCGGACACGCCGTAACGCCGAGTCGTCGTCGGATTTTACTACGACTTGTAAACGCCGTCGCGATCGACCGGCCGGCCGGCCGTGTGTCTCTCACGTGCGCACGGCGCGCCGTTGGTCGTTCACCGCCTCACTACCGGCCACGCACCGCGCGTAGGAGGTGAAACGATCGAAACGCTCGCGTGATCACGGCTAAAACCGTGAAACTTTACGTGCGACGGCTGCTAGCTATAGCCGGTTAGCCCGGAGAAAATTAGTGGAAGTTTTAGCCGATTGATTCGTGGAAAATAAGGACGAAATTATCCATGCAAAGGCGATGTAGGTTTCGTCGATGGACAAGTAACGGGTGGAATTAAAGCAAGGTGCACGCCAATTTAACAAAAACTATGGATCTATTTAGAGAAAGATGGGTAGTTGCAACTTGCAACTGTTAGTCTCTATAAATATGTCACGTTTTTAACAGATTAATGAACAGTTTGATCGATCAGTTCATTTCGATGACGTCAGCGAGAGAAATCAGGATTAGGTTGATGTGTTAAATCAGGATCAACTGGTTGGTGGGTTGTGATAGGAATTTAGGATCGATAGATCGATGGAAGCCAAACTCCTCGTGATTTTAATTAACTACTTGAAGGGTTGGTACGCAGTTTTAACAATGACGTCAGCGAAAGCCCTTATTGTTAACACGATGTGCATGCTTGTCACAACTGCCCGGCCATATGTGTTAATCTAAAAGGAATAATTGTCCATATTGACTCCAATTTGAAGATAACGAGATCGGAATAGAGAACTGCGTGCTAATTAATTATAAAAAATAAAAAATGTACAACGTCTGTATGCATGGTTAAGTTGGCGAAATATTCCAAGAAACTTCTCATCAAGTACGCATGAATAATAAAAAATGCAGAAAAAATATATAAAAAATGTACAACGTGTGTATGCATGGTTGGCCAAATATTCCAGCAGTAAACTTCTCTAGTACGCATGAATACTAAAAAATGCAGTTTTTAAAGCTTTCTAAAAGATACGGTTTTTTTAAACCTGATTGATCAACTACTCAATCTCCATGAAAACATTGACGAATATTTTGATTTTTTGAGATTTTCTTATGTGGGAATATTTTGAGCCTCACGTACGAACGTGTAAACATTGACGAAAGAAGCTAACACGGAGTTTCTTGGTTAGTCTAAATTAGCAAGAATCAAAACACTACCGGGAAAAAGGGGTTCGCCTAATGTTATGAAGCTCAAAATACACTCGGCGAAGTGTTCGCCGAGTGTTGCATTCGGTGAACTCGTTGTTGGCAAATAGAAATTCGCTGAGTGTTTTTTATCGAACACTCGGTAAACAGGGAAACAAAATAAAAAAATAGGAGGTGGCGCTAGCGCGGCGTGGCGAGGAGGCGCGGCACGGCGTGACCCGGAGCGGCGTGGCCTGGCGTGG
>KE373046.1:1046544-1077175 GCA_000418225.1 Zizania latifolia
AAAAGATTTATAATAATAGAAATATCCTCACATCATCTTGTTTCTTCACTTTTAAGAGATGATAAAGTTAAAACTATTTCATCATTGGAACTATTTACCTACATAAAACTTGTTAAACATGTTAGTCCCAAAATATTTATACCTTTGCCTTGAGCAATGTTCACTTTGAATTTTGGCTTGATGTAGGTCAACATATGAAGTGTGGATGCTTTCATATATTCAAGCCACTCAACATCCTTCAACACATAAAGTCTAAACTTGCTCTTCTCTTTATCACTTTACGCTTCATGATACTCAAGTTCTTGTCAATCGTCAAATTTAGCTTGTATTTCTCATATCCATCAATATACACATAATAAGCTTCTTTGAATAATCTTCATGATTAATATTCCACTTGATTCTTAACATATAATCAATCGTATAAATCACTTTGTTCTTCATAATGCCTAGCTTCTTGTCAATCATCAACTTTAGCTTATATTTATCATATCCATCAATATATACTTAACAAGCTTCTATAAATCATTTTCATTGTCATGTGTTTGAATTCCATTAATTAATAATGTTCTTTCATTAAATTCAAGGAAGATTGATCCAAAGACATTTGATCGAAACTTTCAGTTGAATATGACTTAAAATGCTGCCAATCTTCATCCCTTGGTACGTGGTCTTCTTGCGCTTTTTTTGTTTTCAGCATATTTTTTCTGAACTAATGTTCCATTCAAATGATTTGTTTTTTTTGCAACCATAGCAAATTGCTTCGTGTGCACTTGAAATGTATTGTGTGTCTCAACAGATTTGTTCCTTTTTATTAATCGGTAATATTACGCTATGAGTCGGCAACCAAATTCTGCAAGAGAATCTTTTTTGTTTCTTGTATTTAGTACATTTTTTTGTTCATTTCTTCCTTTGAATTGGAGTCTGTTGGAGTAATTTGGAGTTCTTCAGCATGGTGCACCCAGTAGGCACCAAAGTTCTCTTTCAGCCAATTTATTTTCTATTTACCTTTTTGGACAATTTTCTATTTATTTTTCTTTCCATAGCAGGAATCCTATTTGTGGAGTTCTCCACTGCATCCCATCTTAGTAAAGTGGAATATTTTTTCTTGAGCTCTAGACTTGTCATATTGTATTTATTAATGTATGTCAATGACCTATTTTCACCATCCTTCTATATTCTAATTTGCATATAAGCGATTCATACCCTCGAGATTATCTATACAACGGGAGAGGGATTTTAAAGTATTTTTAAAAGATTTAAACTAAATTCTATAAAAAATATATAAAATTTATGTGTTTCAAACAAAACTAGTGGCTCTACGTAGGCCTCTGCCTGTTGGAACATGCAGACCCATATCTAGATCTAGATAGTGATACTCAGCTATTCACTCACCTACCTAGCTTGGCCGGTGGCGCATGAGAGCCACTGATGGTGCATTCCCCGGGATCGATTGCCCATGCATGCGTGGGCCACGCATTCTCGCATTCATCATGTCGATGCATTCACGATGGCGAGCCTGTGGACTGGAGTCCCCCTGGCCGTTTCGCGTTGGTGCCCACACGCCTCGCGCGCGCGGCCGGCCGCGCCCGACGATGATCATGTCTAATCAGTTTAACAAATTCGTATTTATTAGATTGGTTACAACGATTTTTAGCTACCGGTTCAAAAGGCGAAAAAACTTTTTGTAAAAAGCTAAGGAAACCATCGCCCGGGGGCCACGCTTCCCCTCTCTCCCACAAATCGTGAGGCCGGTGGGCGGTGGAGCCGCGCGCGCGATGATGATGGAGCGAGCGCTCGCGGTCGTTGCCGGTTAAAGGCCTAAATCCAGCAGCATTTGCAGTATATCGTCCGACGCCGCGGCACCGGGGGAAAAGTGGGGCGCGCGGGTGCGTGTCATGTGTGTGTGCGGGCCTCGCGCGCGCGGCGGCGGCGGTGTGTGGTGGTTGGAGGGTTCGCGAAAGTAGCAGGTTTTGACGCCGCGCATCGGTCCACAGCTGGTGACTACATCAAGGTATCCGGTTATTTTTTTACAGTGGGCAGGGACAAACGGCGCACGGCCGCACGAGCGTGAGACCGCGAGGGATCGATGTCAATTTGCACGGCGGTCTAGTCCTAGCCCACGTCAAGGACTTTATTACATTCTTCTTCATCCCTAGAATTTGAAGCCATGTAGATGGAAAGGGACTGTAGGAGGCTCATTGTCTCCCTGCCATCTGCTGATTTGTCTCTAGATCAGCATCTGTCGACATGCCGCTGTACAGGAACGTCAAGGGCGCTATATACTACTCCCACTTAGTTTTAAACTACGACGATGAATAGCTGTCTTAATCGCTAAGGTAGTAGATATATAGCAACACGGACGACGTACGCGTCTTGATTGTACTGTATTTCGCGGTTTCGCACAACCCAGCATCGAGTGGAACAGAAACAGTGCAACTAGTGCGTGCGATCCAGGGCGTCGCCTAGCCACAAACGTTGATCCGTATCCGTTCGCGGCGAATTTTCCTGGCGAGATCGAACTGAGAGTGGAAAAAAGGTGCTAGTATCTACTTTGCCATGGCGACTATTCGTCGGGTTTGGATTGTAGCGGGGTTCACCGGGTTCATTCAGAGCTCAACTTGTCAAGCATGCCTCCGTTTGGCACTTTCAGATCTCTGGCTGCATCGGTGGATTTAACTTCGAGATCACGCTGAATGAGTTCCTATAATATAATACAAATATAGTGATTAAAACTTTTTCATTTTTAAAACAAAACCAAATTACTTAACTATAAATGTCATTATTCCACTTGTTAGGAAATTGATCTCTCGAAACCGAAAGAATATTTTGCTTACTTTCTATCCTTACGTGATAACTTTCCATGTCACTCACATCATGATTGGCAGCGCCCAAACTTTCCTTTTGAACAACCCTGATTTCCCTTAGTGCAAAATTAAAAAGGGGAGCCCGGCTGCAGATTGCAGCAACAGTGCTTGTTCTTAGCAATCGATCTCTCCCCGACACACAGAAAACTGAATCCGATCAAACTAGCGCTGGAGAGAGAACATTCTGCTGTGTCAGGACAGTGCAGGTGGCATCCTGAAGGACGACGACACCTCACACCGCTGGTTGCTGCTGTTACTCTGGCACAAAAGAAAACAGAAGAGAAGAAAAGTATGGCTTCAAGCAATGGTCAGTGATCTATTTTTTTTCTTTTCTGCGTTACGGTGTTCTTAGGCCCGGCACATCTTAATTAGTAGATCATTTTTTAACACCACTCAGATACTGCAGATTTAAGATTTCTTTAAGTTAGTCAAACCTAATTTGAAAACATTATATTTAGTAAAACGTGATGAGTAATAGCTAGCAGGTGACCAATCAGATGCGGTTAACCGTTAGGCAAGGTTTTCTAGATCACTATACATACATACATATACTAGTATCGTATTCGTGCTACGCAACGATAAAAATCAAAAATCAATTATATTATTAGTCAGTTAAATTAACGCTACGGTAAAAAATTAAAAGACAATAAATGAGCTGAACTTGAAAAACAAAAAACAATTATATTATTAGTCAGTTGCAGTTGCTGTGAGTGCGATTAGATGGTTGTGGTCTGCTTTTGCATGGACTATGCATAAGGTTATATAAATCAAAAAAAGTGAAATCAGTGAGAGTGATCTTTGCATGCGATACGGACGTCTCTGTTATCTGTTACCATATATAATTTTCATTACTTCTTAAAAATTACAAATATATTGTGTATATGTTTTATTCACCTTCCATATTTTGTCATATACTGCTTAATTAAAGTTACGGTATATACCATGCAAACTCAGATTTGCCTGACATCTATAGTTAATTCCGATTTATACATGGCAAGTATATATAATTGGGTGTCATACCATATAAATATCACATTTTTGTGCAGTGTCGTTTAAAAAAAATTGCAAACATACCACGTAGAAGTTTTATTTATATTTCTTAATTATTTTGTTTTTTACTTAAATAATGCACGGGCAAATGTCATGTAATTAAATTCTGGCTTACATGGCATCTATAATTAATTCCAAATTATATCCGCCAAATATAATATGGGTGCATGCTATACTATATAAGTTTTGCTTTCTTTGTTTCATTTCTTAATTTATTCCTTACTTATATTTGCCATTAACTTTCCTTGTTGTATTTCTTACTTAAATGCACGGGTACAATAAACCGTATGAAAAATTCCGTCGTTTCTTAAAAATTGCAAATATACCAGTTGTAAGATTTAATCACTTTTCTTATTTGTTTTCTTGCTAATTATAGTATTGGTAGATGATAGATTAGAGTTGAGGAAGGGCTGAGATATAACTAAAGCGAATGAAAGGCTAGGATCTTTTAGATGAGTGTCTATGGTGGACACTCAACTTCGTCAATTATAGAGAAATGTAGATATAGAGAGAGGGAGACACACCAAAACTGATCTCGTAGAACACAAGAACGCGTCTACAAGTTAAATTCATGCATGCTAGCTAACCGGTAAAATTAAAGACTCGTGGCATTGTCACCAGGATTGCGTTTAGTTTGCCATCTATCGATGACTACTGCGCGCGTTTTCCCTCCTTTCCCTGTCAACAACAACAGCAACAACGAAAGGTAGGCAGTAAATTATTACGGAGTATATATCTATCGTTTTTGACACCACATTGCGCGCCATTGAGTATCTGCTATCTTGACAGCATAGAAAAAAACGCAAGATACACATACACGTACATACCGTGTGTCCGTATGCACACAGGTCTGCAATGCGTCACTAAATACTTCATCAGATCTCATCCCATTTGAGAAGCTTGCCAGCTACAGAACTACTGCATATGAGATCTACTTCACATGTGTCTTTCCCACAAGCGGCTGAGAGCGAGAGGGACGCCTGCATCTCCATGATATGGTAGTGTGTATAACTGTGTACAGTATCGTTGACTTGAATGTTGGAAGAAGCTAGATTACCACGCGTCGAAAAATCAGACTAAATTCTCGCAATACGTACGGTGGAAATAAGGGGCGATTCGTATTGAAGCCAATTTTGGTAGGATAGATTATTTTGGTTTGATGCCAATTTATATGGATAGTGTCAAGATTTTAATAGCTTAGTTTTTTATAATTTTTAATTATTTTTATATAAGAGTCATCACACTTAATTTCATCATCTCAACGAAACATCAGATTAGATCATCTAATTCTTTCGACCAAAATACTAATCTATTCACCATGATCCTACACAAAGGAGAACCGTCCATTCCGTTTCTAGTCATCGCAACACCACACCACTACCTGAGGCGACCGGCCAAGACCGGCGATGAAGATGGCTGCCAATTGCCAATTGCCATTTGCCAAATGCTACCCCCGATATATATCAACTATGGTGCATCCCACCTGCAGCCTGGATGCCGGCCTTTTTTCCATCCACAACGCCACGGCGACCAACACAAGTCGAAAGGGGCATTCAGTGGAGGCATTGTACTGAGTGTGCTTGTTGAATTGAAAGAACGAAGATATTAGTGCTCTTTTGTTCCTGCCTTTTTCAGTTGCTCTTGCTATGTGAGCTGCTCTTGCAGTAGTGGTATAAGTTTCTCTGTAAATTTTACAATTTAGTTATTTTTAAAAACTTATTTCACAAATAGACCACTGGAATAAATATTTCACAAATAGACCACTGGAAAAATTTATTCCAGGAATAAACTCGAAGCTCAGCGCCAGAGTCATTGGCACCAAGCTATAACAGCTTAGCGCTAGCGACCCTGGTGTGTTAACATAGCTGCTCTGCAAGAGCAGCTGACGGAGCTGAGCTCACTACCACAGAAACGGTTTTTAGTGACAGCGCTTTACTGACGGATCAATGACGCGCGTCAGTAATACACTTGTAGTGATGAATTATTTTACACACGTCAATAATACTACATTATTAGTGACGGGTCATAGTGTTGGCCATCACTAAAGAGGAGGCACCCTCATTAGTAACGGGTCATGTTGAGACCCGTCACTAAAGAGGTCCCCCTAAAGTGACGGTTTATGTTGTCACCCGTCACTAAAGATAAGCATTCCCATTAGTGACGGGTCACAGTACCAGCCGTCACTATATGGTGTGACCTTTAGTGACGCGTGTTATTTTAACCGCGTCACTAAAGTGCGCTCAACCCTAAGGCCACCGTCAGTGACGTCTTTTTAGGGATAACCGTCACTGATGATAAGTATTTAAGGACCTCAGATACTGAGCTCCACACTTATTGCTCCCACCCGCCACCGACTTCACCCTTGTCCCATAACTATTGACCGGCCTCAGTTAAGTCCCCAGCCACCGGCCGGCTGACCTGGGATGGCGACCAACAGTGTTACGTGCTCCGGTGTGCTGCCCCGCACTGCCGCTTGTACCAACGTCTGGCCGAAGTTATATTTTTTCTCCAATATTAATACACCATCATATTTTTGTAGTATATATATGTTGAACAAAGTGAAATAATTAGTGAAGTAACAACTAATGGATCTTTAATTTGCTAGTTATGAATTAATTTTGTTACAAAATTTTATATGAGTAACTATTAGAGTCGCGCAACCGATTACGTCGTCTCCCGTTCGGGAGTGTTGGATTATAAATATGACCAGGCAACTACCATATTTATAGGAAGACGCTGCTGAATTGTCCACGCACTTTGGACAGTCCGGGGATGTGCGGCCCGTGTAGCTAGACCACGTGGTCCCGTACGGTTTCAGAGAGAGTTTCGATGGTGTATCCCTGTTCTCCGGATACACAACCTTGGCCTCTCGATCCCAAGTCGAGACGTGTATTTGGAGAACAGAGGGAAGATGCTTCCAAAATTCTCTGTGGAACCGTACGAGACCACGTGGCCTAGCTACGCGGGTCGCACATCCTCGGATGGGATTTAGGACCTATCCTTGCCTATTAGTGCCCAAAGCACTTTAATTGCCACAAGCCATAAACTTGTATATATATGATGATTGATTTTTGATAATTTTGTAGATGCTAACAACAAGGAGCTAGATATATCTTGATTGTCGTACTTGCAATGAATACTTGAGTGGAGTTAAGTCTTTTATGAGTACTGCTAGAGCAGACATGGAAGCTAATGGAAATATTGCAATGTGGTGTCCATGATATGACTGTAAGAACGAGAAGAAGTTCCCAAATTCAGAATATGTCTACGACCATTTGCTAAGACGTGGATTCAAGAATAGATATCACATATAAAACAAGCATGACAAAGAAGGAGAAAACGATGGCGAAGTAGATCATATTGCTAGTAAAGATAAAGGTAGGGCCGGTGATACAGATTACATGAGCGATAATGATATTTTAGGAATTAATAAAGATAATTATACTAATATAGTGGACAATGTTGATCAGGTGGTGCGTGATGCGGAGGAATAAGTTGCATATTCTAAAGTAGAGTTTGCCCAATTCCAAAAACTTATTCGAGACTCAGAAACACCGATCTATCCTAGATGCAAAGAGAAGCACACGGTTTTATACACTATTCTGACATTGCTACAAATAAATGTGACATACGGATGGTCCGATGTAAGTTTTAAAGCATTACTGAATTTGCTGAGGGACCTTGTGCTAGAAGAGAATTAGGTGCCTACTACCGTGTACGGTGCTGAGAAGATCGCATCTCCTCTATGGTTGGACATAGAGAAAATACATGCATGTAAGAATGATTGTGTTCTGTTTCGTGGAGAGTATGCAGACCTTGACAGATGTTCAACATGTGGGACACATCGATTCAAGAATAGAAAATACGATGATGAACTGGACGATGAGTGCAAGAGAAGAAAGTTCCAAGGAAGGTGATATGGTATTTCCCTGTAATCCCCTGTCTGAAGTGAATGTTTGCAAATGCCAACGAGTCTAAACGACTGAGGTAGCATAAAGAGGGTCGTAAGAACGACTTGATGATACGACACCCAGCAGATTCTGCTCAGTGGAGAACAATTAATGCTATATTTCGATGGTTTGCTAACGATTACAGGAATATTAGATTTGCCATGAATACGGATGGCATGAACCCCTTTGGTAATATGAGCAGTGCGCACAGCACGTGGCTAGTGTTACTGTCTATATACAACCTTCCACCTTGGCTTTATAAGAAGCGTAAATATATCATGTTGTCGATCTTGATCTCTAGTCATAAATAACCTAGCAATGACATCGACGTGTACCTCAGACCCTTGGTGGATGATCTGAAAACTCTATGGCACGTAGGTGTTGAGGTTTGGGATGAGTACATCTAGGAGTACTTCCAGCTACACACCATGTTGTTTGTCACAATAAATGACCTGCCGGCTCACCATAACTTATCCGGACAAAGCAAAAGGAAAGGTGAATCTTGCCCACAGTGCTTAGAGGAAACATCGAGCACATGGTTGAACCATTCTAAGAGAACAGTATACATGCACCATCGACGTTTTCTTTCAATGAAACACCCATATAGAAGAATGAAGCTGCAGTTTGACGGCACTGTAGAGAAAGGAGGACCTCCCAGGCATTTAGAGGCGCAGAGGTATATGACCAGGTAAAGGACATAAATGTTGTACTCGGCAAGCGAAAATATCCTTCCAACAGTTGTGATGGAATGTGGAACAAGAAGTCAATTTTGTGGGAGCTTGAATATTGGAAATACCTAGATGTTCGCCATTCCATCGATACAATGTATGTCTAGAAAAACATGTATGACAGTCTTCTTAGAACAATGCTAAATATGCCAGGCAAAACAAAAGATCATAAGAATACTAGAGCAGATCTTGAGGAAAAAGGTTTACGACCGGAGCTACATTCACATCACATAGATAGAGAAAAGTTCTTGCCTCCTTCTTGCATCACCCTTTCTAGGAAGGAGAGGAAGGAGTTTTGTGAATTCTTGCATAGCATTAAAGTTCCATCAGGTTACTCATCGAATATCAACAAACTTGTCAATCTGAAGGAGCTTAAGATGGTTGGTGGAATGAAGACTCATAATTATCATGTGATGCTGACTCAGATGATTGCTGTCGAAATAAGAAATATGTTACCGGTGGGGGTAAGAGAGGCTATAATGAGTCTGTGTTTTTTCTTTAATGCAATTGGACAGAAATTAATTGACCCAACAGTGCTAGAAGAACTAGAGAAAAAATAATTCTTGACTCTCTCTTCTTAAGATGTACTATCCTTCATCATTCTTTGATATTATGGTACATCTCACCTCACATCTTGTTAAAGAAAATTTCTTTCTTGGGCCTATTTTCTTGCATCAGATATACCCGTATGAGAGATACATGGGTGTTCTAAAGAAGTATGCTAGGAATCATTCTTCACCCAAGGGTTGTATCACACAGGGTTACTCTAGCGAGGAGGTAGTAGAGTGGTGTTTCGAGTACACGGACCCGGATAACCCAATTGGTGTGCCTCACTCTCGCCATGAGGGTAGACTAGCAGGTCAAGAAATCCTGGGCAAGCAAACACTCACTTTAGATCCAAAGGCATATGTCTAAGCTTATTTCCTCGTGTTGCAATAATCGAGCGAAGTGTCACCATATATCGTTGAGCACAATCACATGCTTTCTGCTGAGAACCCGTCTCGCACCAAAGCTTGGATTGTAAAACAACACATGAAAGGTTCAATAGCTGGTTTCGAGATCAGATCACACGATCGAAAACCCAAGTGAGCCAATCGATCGGGCAGCAAGCAGCAGGCCCTATATACACTGTTACAACATATCAAGGTTATCATATAAATGGTTATACATTCTATACAGTTGATCAAGATAGCAAGAGTATAAACCAGAATAGTAGTGTTCATATAGATGTCTACGACAACAACAATATAAATAGCACATATTATGGTCAGATAGAGGAGATTTGGGAACTTGACTACCTAGGGTTCAAGGTACCTCTATTTCGATGCCGCTGGGTCAATGGAACAAAAGGCATTACGGTCGACAAGTACGGATTCACTAGTGTCAATCTAACTCAGGTCGGCTATAAAGAAGAACCTTTCATGCTCGTTAAACAAGTTGCTCAAGTATTTTATATGTCTGATACGATAAATAAGAAGCTTCATGTTGTCCTAGCTGAAAAAAGACGGATTTGGGTGTTGAAAATGTTGTTGATGAGGACGAGTACAATCAGTTTGATGAGATACCTCCTTTCGCCACTTTAATTATGCCATAGGTTAAACCAGACGAGAAGACTCCGTACCTGCGCTCTGACCATTCTGAGGATTGTACGTTAAGAAAGTAAGAAAACAAAAGGTGTAAATGTTAAATTATATATATAAGTGTTGTGTTGATATGATCACTATTCATTATAATTTCGTGCACATTTATCTTTTAAGTGTAAGATATACTTATACTGAGTTGTGTAATATATGTGAAATAGAAGTTAAAATACTTAGATGTGGGTGATTTTTATAAGTCATACTGATTTGGGTATGTAATATATATATGCAATAGAATTTTATGGCAAGTCATATCTGTGACAATAAATTGAAATCTAACCAAGTGTTTTGCCAAATTATTAGCAACGGGTGGCACATGCCCGTCACTGATGCTGGCTCATTAGTGATGGGCAATAAGTACCGCTCATCACTAATTGTCATCAGTGATGGGCGGTATTACTTGCCCGTCACTGATAATTTGGTAAATTACTACTGTGATCTCATTATTATAGGCAGTTAGTGGAGGTAAGTAGATGGCAAATTAATTGCTATTAGTGCAGCTCCTTAAAATACCGTGGCTGCCTGCATTTGGACTTTAGAACACCAAAATTTTTCTCCTACTTCTCTTTTTTCTTTGCCATGGAGGATTGTGGTGGATGTTGCCTGGCTCGACGCATCCACCGACGTGTGGAAGCATCGGACCGGGCTTCATTCCACACAAACTGATCCATGGCATCGTTGAACAGTAGCACAACACTTGTACAGTCACTTTAATAGGTGACCGCACAAGTGTTGTGCTCCGACCCTACTGATCATCAGTACTACCACCCGTCACTTAGGAAAGTCATTAGTGAACTACCACCCGTCACTGATGACTCCCGCTTACAAATAGGCGGGCCCTAAAGTGAATTGACACGCTTTTATTTTGCATAACCCTAACCCTAGCCTCTCATCGCCATCGCCTTCATCGTGCTCCTCGTCAGCCCCACCGTGCTCCATTCCATCCCGGTCGTCTGTTCCATCCCACATGGGCTCCATTCTGCCGTAGGTTCCGTCGCGCGTGGCTTCCGTTCCATGCTCCGTTAGATCACGCGTGGCCGACCCTACCCACCGCCACCTCGGTTGCATCCTCCTCCTCCTCTGACATGGCTATGGTTTGTGACTTGGTGAATATGTGGATAATTTATGAATATGTTGCTTTGTGGATAATTGGAGAAAATATTGCACTGTGGATAATTTGTGAAAAGTTGCTTTGTGAATAATTTATGAAATATTTGCTCAATGAAGATGATGCTATTAGTATGAGGATGTGTGTGATAATTTAGTTTTATTTTTTTTTTGTTTTCACAAGTTTGTTCATGCAAAGATCTCTTATTATGTGCTAATATTATTGTTCCTATATTTTGTTCATGTAATGTTCTTTCATTATGTGACTTTCATTACGTGCTTACTATTATTATTGCTTAGTACTATTGCTTAATGAATTAGTTGTCACACACACATATGAATTAAATTATAGCCTAGTGGCGAGGAGGCCATTAAGTTGGTAGCCTGACATTTGAGAGCAATCATGTTCAACGTACAATAGGTTACATTCATATGGTTATTAAATTTTAGTTTATAATATTATCTAAGAGAAATTGTTTCAGTTCATAAAATCATGTTCAATGTTACATTCCTATGGTTATTAAATTTCATGTTGTATGTACCTCCGTTCGTTATAACATTATACTCATTACATTCTTTTTATTTCACTTTTAAAATTAATGTTCTTTGTTACATTCGTATTTCATCATAATCAGAGTATTCATATTATTTTATTTGGTTTTTCAAGAGTCTCTTATTTCTTACCTCATTCTAAATAAATTTTGAAAAATGAGTTAGAGTCGTGCAACTGATTACGTCGTCTTCCGTTCGGGAGTGTTGGATTATAAATATGTCCGGACAACTGGCAATATTTATAGGAAGACGCTTCCGAATTGTCCACGTACTTTGGACAGTCCGGGGATGTGCGGCCCGCGTAGCTGGACCACGTGGTCACGTACAGTTTTAGAGAGAGTTTCGGTGGTGTCTCGCTGTTGTTCTCCTAATACACAAACCTCTCGACCCCAAGTCAAGATGTGTATTTAGAGAACAGCGGGGAGATGCTACCCAAAGTCTATTAGTGCCCAAAGTCTAGCATCGTACGATCGTATATTTTTTGTAATGAAATATTAAGGTCTCCCTTCTCTTAATGTTTAGATGTCTACCCATTTCTCTATCGGGTCTTCTAGCTAGCTTCACCGACGAGGTCGAGCTAGCAATCAAGAAGCCAAGGACGCAAGCAAAGTGGCCGACGGACAAGATAACCGTCAAGGCGATCGACAGCGATGGCTTGCCAACAGATAAAGCGGCCTTGCAATGGCTGAGAAAGCTTGCAGGACTTATTGCATGAGAGAGGGTCCCATTGACCCTGAGGAAGTTCTATGATCTTAGTCGAGAGCAGAAGACTGCACTCTTCAACGACGGGATCAACAATTTCCTCGAGTTTCCCGAGAAAACAAAGGCAACATCTTATAGGACTGCGATGAAGATGATATCTAAGCTGTGGAGGTCTCATAAAAATAACCTTATCTTAAACTTTGTCACCAAAGACCTCGAGCCCTTCAGAAAGTACCGTACCTAAAAAAGGAGGACTGAGACCAATTTATCAACATGAAGAGCTCAGTTGAATTCAAGGCAGAGAGCTCTGCGAAGAAGGAGCTCCAGGCTAGAAATAAGCCACCCCACAACCTTGACACAACTGGTTATGTGAGGATGAAAGATAAGTGGCATGCGAAAGATGCCAAGATGACCAGTGAGGACAAAGAAAATCCATGGCAACAATTTTCTGGCAGAGCGCAATCATTTCTAAGGGCCCGAGGGAGACTGACAGAGAGCGGTAAAGTTACGTGGACCTCAAGCGAAGCAACATCAGTGGCTCAGAAGGTTAGAGATCTAGCTATACAGATGTCACAACGATCATTCACTTCCGTGCGGGAGCAGGATGAGCTAACAAGTGCTCTCGGCAACCCAAAGCACCCTGGTCGTGTGTGGGGCATCTCTAGCTCGCAAGGCTGGAAGTATGGTTTCTCGGACAACGCTGACATGTACAAGAAGCGAAAAAGGTCTGGGAGAATCGAGCAGCAACGACCTTTGAGATCTATATGCAGATATCGTGAGGAGCTTATCTCAACAGGGTATCGTCCTTTGAGATCTACAATATACATTGGATAGCCCTGCTTGTGTTAGAAAGAGCAGCTGTGCATCAAGAGAGGTCGAGCAGCAACGACCAGGAGTGACCCCATAATATTACAGCGGTTTGGACGACACTATTAACCGGCTAACTGAACCAACCCCGTGTAAGCTTATCTTAAAGCCTAGGGGATATTAGATTGAGGTGGCAAGGGGTGTGGTCTACCCATATCGGTATGAGCTATACAATGTGCCAATAAGGGAGGGATGTGCAGTGGTGTATATCAATTTTGTGCACCCCAACGCAGAAGACATCGCACTGCCTATTCCTCCTAATGATGAAATGATAACTCTACGCGATGCACATCTCTCAAGGGTACAATGGAACCGGGTGGATATTTTCATCGATGTCGAAACTTCTACAAGCTAGGCTTGTGCTCAACCTCCTGCTGCTCAACCTCCTGTTGCTCATCATCCTCCTACTGCTTAACCTCTCGCTACACCTGCTGCTCATCCTCCTGCACCTGCTGAGCAAGTTAAAAGTGCCACTGTTGTGCCATCTCCTAAGAAGCCAACAGTCATAAAGACCAAAACAAAGAAGCCCACTGGCAGAAAGTCCAAAAAAGTTGCGAAACCTATTGTGGTATCCACCTAGACTCAGACAAACCCTAGGTACCAAACTAGCAAGGCTCTGTTCCCTCAAGATCAGCTAAGGAAGGCTGGGCAAGCCTTAATAGAGCTCCATGCATTCTATCTAATTGGCTACAATAACAATAAATCTTCAGTTACTGTAGTGTATAAGCAACATAATTTCTAGACCAGCGACAACTATTTTTTGCTTTGCTTCTAGGATCTATGTGATTTTTTAATATGAACGCTCTCGACATCATCTTGCTGTGGTGCTGAACATTGTAAGTCACTTAACCTAGTCTTTCAATTAAAGTCGACACGTAATTATGTGGTATTAATTACTCTTTTATATCTGTAGGCTAATGTGGCAAGAATACAAGAAGCGACCATTCAAATTTCTTGACCCACAGTTGTTAGCAATGTCAACCATCGTGAATGATAGAGAGTCATGCATCGACTACGTAAGTAGGATACTCTCCACTTGCATAGCAAGAGAACAATTTTTAATGGACGTACACCACTTGAATAGACATTATGTCCTACTACTCTTCGCCCCTAAGTGGAACATTGTATGGTATATTAACTTGGTAAGACCGTTGGGACTGAATGGTGACCGCACCGAGAGGGACTTCTCGATAATCAGAATTATAATCGACGAGTAAGATTTTCTTCACTTTATATTTACTATAAGTTTAACATTTAACCTGTTCAAGCTTAACTTAATTTTGTTAAACCTCATTATAGAGCTTTCGGTGTCAGTCTCACAACATCAGACGAAATAGAACACCGATAGTTGGTGCATAAAACAGCAGTGCCGGTAAGTCTCTAAATGTTTGCCTTTTTAAAATTAAATGTGTTATCCAAACTAATCGTGTATTTCTATAACAGTGTTACACTCAACCTCCTAGAAATCAATGCGGGTTTTATGTCACACACCATATGATGCTGGCCCTAAAGATAGCGGATATGAAATCACCCGACGTAAGATATTATCATGTACTTTATTTCTGTGTTGAATTTACGTTTCACTTATGTAGACATCAACTAACGTAAAAAACTCAATTTGCAGGAATTCAACATACCTAAAGGTAATCTTAGCGAGACTGGCTTGCAGTCCATCCTTTCACGGCTAGCGTCATTCCTTGTGGACAATGTCTTCAAACTGCGAGGTTCTTTCTATTACAATAGCTCGTATTAATGTTTGTTGCATTGGTTGTGAATTTATGATGTAATCTGACTTATAACATTGGTGAAATATGTGATGTTTGTAATATAATTTCTGATGTATGCTTTGATTTTGTAATACAATTTATGTTGATGGCATTATGTGATGAATTATGTATTGTTTGCAATGTACAATGTTGGCTGCCAAATCATGGCTTTGATTCAGGATGCAACCTAAAAAAATTATTTTTTACAATATGACCATAACATTAGTGACGGGTCTAAATAAATATCCGTCACTAAAGGTTCCCTATAGTGACTGGTGTCAGTTACTCCCCGTCACTAAAGGGTTCCTCTAGGTCCACTCACATCCGGCATGACCCCATTTAGTGATAGGTAGCCACTGAGACCCGTCTCTAAAGGTTCTCAATAGTGACGGGTGTCAGTTACTCCCCGTCACTATAGTTTGACCTTTAGTGACGGGTCACCGTATTCACCCGTCACTAAAAGGGGTTATGCCGGATGCGACGTGGACCTAGAGGGACCCTTTAGTGACGGGTGTTTACCCGTCACTAATGATAGGGCTTTACTGACACGATAAGAGTGACGATAGACATGTCCATCACTAATGTACATTATTACTCATCACTAAAGTGCTTTTCTGTGGTAGTGGCTGGCAGCTGAGCTGGCAGTAGGTTAGCTCCAACGGCGTTAGCGCCAAGCTTAGCGACAATGTCGCTGGCGCTGAGCTCTAGGACTTAAAGTTCCCCCTTTCCCCCTTCTCCTTTCTCCACCCGACCAGTCCCGCACAGCATAGTCTCTCCTGTGCCATCGGCTCTGCTTCAAATCCACCGATTTCTCGCTGATTTGTCCCCGATTTTCTTCGTGCAACGGATTGACAAAGATCAGCTCCTCCATCCCTCAAAATTTTGTGAAGTTCAGTCGGTTATTTTGTGAGAATTATGAGAAACTAGGTGTAGACCAAAATATTTGATTTTGTCAATTTAGTTGACATCTGTGTTAATTTGTTAGTTGTTTTTCGTACCATGCGGTTCATGCAGCACATGTGGGTAGTTGTTCAAATTTTCTTTGAATTTTTTGAGGTAAATTGAGTAAACCCTAGATGGATACATGGATAAAGTCATACTTGTATCGCTGTTGAAATGGTTGAAATGTTTAGAGTATAGTCTTAAGCTAGCTGTCGAAATGGTTGAAATGTTTAAAACCTATTAATGTGCTAATTCATACTTGTATCGCTAATTGAATATATTTGTATATGCTGCATTAATAACTAATTGAATATATCGCTAATTGAATATATTTGTATGTGCTACATTAAAACCTATTCATGTGATAGATGTATTCGTTGTAGATGGATATGTTTAATAACTAATTTTCTTTCAGTTGGTTGTAGATGGATAGATTGGTTCGTGCGTATTATGGGGGTAGAGTGCTTGAACCCAAAATTGATGGACCTATTGAGTTAGTCGACATGAATGTGCAAGTAGTAATATTTGCACAACCTCCAACCTTGGAAGAGATGAAATTAAGAGTACAACATGAACTTGGATGGTTTAAAAAGGATACATGTTCTGTTTAGTTCTAGGGTAGCTACGAGGTGGCTAGAGGACATAAGTACGTAATAAATCTGGTAGGGCAAGCTGATTGGGAGTGTTATGTTGAAATAGTTAAGGAGTCTATGTTCAAGTCCCTCGAGGTGATTGCATACAAGAATAAAATTATGCGTACATTGGATTTGAAGCGTTCTTCTAGTCATGCACAATTTTTGTTGGGTGGAAATGGTGAAGGCATGAATAATTTAGACCGTTCTCTAAGTCATAGGACATATGGAGGATCGAAGGGTGAACTTGTACGGGAGGATTTTCCTAAGGTCCAGACAGAGGAGTTCGATCACATCGGGTTGGAAGATAGGTTTGGATGTAGCTCACCCATTGGACACAATTACCAGTGGGATGAATAAGTAGAAGGTGGAAGCGAGGACGGTGAAACCGAGGAAGGTGAAAACGAGAAAGGCAGAGACCTTTACGAGAATGAATATACATCAAACTCAGAGGACGATCACCCGCTGCAGCCACTCACGGAGGATGATAGGATGACATTGAAAGAGTGCATTGCATTTGAAAAGGTGTTTAGGAGGAATCCAAATATCCATGAGTTTTGTGACTTGAGGAATATGAACGGTATAATTTTAGATGGTGCAATGGCCAATGATGGCTTTCCTGAACCGTCGGAGAAGGATGTGTTGGTCAAAGGGATGCAATTCCCATCTTTGCTTGCTCTGAAGACATGGCTTTAGGAGTACGCAATAGTTCATCACCAACCATACCATACGGTGCACTCTGATGCATCGAGGAGGTATAATATTGCTTGTGTTGATGTGAAATGTGAATGGAGAGTTAACGCTTCAAAGAAGAAGGGTGACATATGGATGATTTCACGTGTGGGGAATGCTCATAGCTGTGGTAGTGCTCAGGATAGTGGTACTTATAGGCAGCTCACTTCGTAGTTCATTGCTAGGAGGTTGTGTAATGCTGTGCAGAAGCAGCCTACCTTGTCTTCGTCTGCTTTGACTAAATTTATCTTTGAGATATTTGGTTTTCAGGTGAAGTGTGGGAAGGCTTGGAGAGCAAAACAACAGGCGATAAACTTAATATATGAGGAGTGGGGTGAAGCATATGTTCGTCTGCCAACACTGATGCAAGCCATGAAAGTGACAAACCCTTCGATGGTGTATCAGATAGATGCATATCCAAACAGATACACTACTGTTGATGGAGTACCGAAGAAAATATTTTGTCATGCCTTTTGGTGATTTGGCCAGTCTGTGGAAGGATTTTAGCATTGCCAACTAGTTGTCTATGTTGATGCCACCTTCTTGACTAGAAAATATAGAGGTACATTGATGACAGCAATCACAGCAGATGCAGAGGACCAACTGTTTCTGTTAGCATTTACTTTAGTAGAGAAAGAGAATAGTCAAGACTGGACCTGGTTTTTAGAGCTTGTCAGGCGTGTGGTCATTGGGCAAGGCAGAGAAGTGTGCATTGTCTCTGATAGGCACCTTGGCATTCTTAATGCACTATAAACAGAGATTGCCAGACTATCTCGTGTGTACCATAGGTGGTGCAATCGATGCTTCTATGCTAACTTCCATAAGGCGGGAGCTAATAATGGGCAGACGAAAGAGCTGTTACACATAACTCTAATAGATGAGAAATGGATTTTTAACAAAGATGTTCTAAGACTCCTGCCTTTGCTTTCTACAAATGCTCGAAAATGGCTCGAGGACCACTTGGAGAAGAAGGAAAAATGGTTTCATACATACGATACTGGTGGATGTCGCTACGGCTACATGACCAGCAACATGGCAGAGAAATTCAACAATGTACTCAAAGGCATTAGAAAGTTACCTGGTATTGTGATAGTTGCATATACATTTAAAAAAACTCAATGAGTACTTTCAGTCAAAGCATATGGTGGCATTGCAGAAATTGCAGCAGGGCAAAAGGTGGGGAGAAAAGGTCGCTACGAAATTGAAGAAGCAGAATAGGAAAGCTAACTCACACACGATCACATGCTTCAATCAGGAGAATTTGACATACGAGGTTACGGAGAGGGGTGGCATCACAAGTGGAGGTGTGCGCTATGGAGCGCGGTCATTTAAGGTGGTTGCTACAAGTAATAAATGCACATGTCAAGGGCCCATGATCTACCATATGCCGTGCTCGGACATAATCGCCATATGTTGTATCCATAATCTTGATCCGGAAGCACCAGAACGTACACCCCTATAGTTCTCACTTAAGGCCATGGTGGATACTTGGTCCTCTAAATTTGAGCCTTACCTTGATCCAACTCAGTGGCCACCTTACAACGATGAAGAGTTTGTCACTGACAGGGCGTTAATTGTCAATACTAGGGCCAAAAGGAGATCAAAACATTTCAAGAACGACATGGATTCAGGACTTGCATGTTCCCGAAGGCCGCACCAGTCAGGAATTGTTGTTCAATTTGCCACCAAGAGGGCCATAAGAAGGGCCATAAGAGGGGTATGATTCCGCAAAATATAAATATATTACAACTAGGTTATTGCTATGTTTGTGAACAAAATTCTGTATGCGTTCATTCTATTGATGGTAACTAGTGGCATTGTTCATTTCTTGCAGGATGGCGGAGGTGCTAGCTCTCGAGACGGAGTACGAGGCCAACCATCAGAAGCGCAAGATCACATTAGGCGATGTCAGGGATGTGACCCTCGAGTGCCTCACAGTTGGGTTTATCAGACCAGACCAAGAGCAGGTCAAGACCAGCATTGACCGTCCGGTATGACCCATAAATAGGGGTTTGATTTCGATAAGGAAAGTGGAGTCCTTATCAGGTAGTTAAGCTCCGGATATATTATCCAGAGGTTTATTTGTACCGGAATCCTTGTAATTTGGGATTTAGTACCAAGTTTGGTAGGAAATCCAAGTCTTACTCGGGATAGAGTCCTAGAATTGTTAGGCTTATTTCCTGAGTATATAAAGGAGGTGAGACCCCCTAAGAGGCATCTATCTCATCTAATCCATCGATCATCAACCCATCTAGCTCATCATCAAGCCTTAGCATATTTTTCTTGCTTCCGACGCCCACCAGCCCCTGCGGGAGGTCGACCCCGTCCACCCTACAGACCGAGATAAATGCAAATCAGCAACAGAGACATAAGGCTGTACATAGGAACCAACTCTGACCTTACCTCGATGTTAGGCAGAAAGATTTCAAAGATACCCGCTTAGGCACTTTCACTAGAATGGTGCGGGGAGAGGCCAGCGCCACCTCAGAGATTACGGCGTCCTCCCCGTCCTCAGGCTCCTCTTTGCCGAGGATCAGCCGATGTCGGCCGATTGCTGGGGCTCTATCCATCCCAACCTCGATAGGCTTCGAGCGCTTGATCGTCCTGTCGAGTTCAATACCCTTTCACTTCGAGAGCGGAAGGGACGGATTAACACCTCCCATCGGCCGTCGGTGAGGTGGGTCGAATGATGGAGAACGTAATAGTACCGAAAGAGGTTCTAGTGTAGATCCACTCCCAAGTACGCTTCACACAAATGCACGAAGATGGTGATGTGGAGGACTAAGTTGGGCGAGAGGAAACCGAGGGCAATTTGGTAGTGGTGGAGGACGCTCCGGAGAAATGGGTGCGCGGGCAGGCCTAGCCCCCGCTCTAGGAAAGACTTGAATAAAACAATTTCATGGGTGTTCGGCATTGGGAACCCCTCTCTCTTCGCCAAGCGCCACCCCGACACTGCCAACTCCAGCAGGAACCTAGCCGCCATCAGGTCCCACAGCTTGTCCTTGGGCATCTTTGATTTCTTCCACCCCATTGATGGCAGTGGAGAAGATGGAGAAGGAGGCAGGCTCACGGAGGCCATCGGCTTGAACTGGAACAGCCGGCGAGCCTTCCTGTAGCAGATGATGCAGCCGCAGTGATAGCCTAGGTGGCGAGGAGCTAGACGGATGAGCAAAGAAGAAGAAAAGCAGAAGGACCGGCGGTTGCAAGGAGAAAAGATTCAAATGAACAACATGTGGTCTAGGGAGCGAACGAATTGGCTTAAATACCTCCACGGTTGCCGCACGAAGAAGGGCCATGATAACTATAATTGGGATGCCGCCTCGATCGTTGCGCTCACGGTGATAAAGGTAACCTGACGGTTCCACTTCTCTGCCCATTGGCTGCCTTCGTATGTGGTTCGGTTAGGGCTGGAACGTCTCTTCGGTCATTTCATACTGGATGCGCATTAAATGTGAGGGCGCAGTGCTTTCTGGCGCAACAGGTGAAGTCCATGACAGCTCGGATCCTTTGTGCTGATGAGTCCCACACTTGGGGGCTCTAGCATGCCCGAAGACCTTCTTGCTCGGGGGCTCGCACGTTCGATGACGTCCACGCCTAGGGTCTCACGCGCTCGAGGGCTCCCATGCTAGGGAGCTCACACAGCCAGGGGTATGACTCCCCGAGACCAAAAAATCATCGAGAACTTGCAAGCCCAATATGCCTCGACCCTGTGGGCATCCGGATATACGAGAAGCCCGAACAACGTGATATCAATTTATTCAAAGATTCAAGATCAATGTCTTTTTAGTTTATCACTTCGAGCATGACCTTTTTTAACAAGGTCTCGACGAAGGCAGGATCATGAAGTAGAAGATTATTATTTGCATGATATTTTTGGACCCTTGAGCAAAATATTCTATTTAACTCGAGGCTCGGGGGCTACACCATGTGGGAACACCTATGCGGTGCACGTCACACGAAAGAATATAGACAAAGGCTTTTCTAAGGACATTAAAGTTTGACAAAGACATTGAAGTTCCACATCAAAAGAGAGCTCCTCCCAGCTTATTTTTTTCCAAAGATTTCTTCGATTCAAGAGTCCGTGGATATGACTACTCTTACATTGGACACTCTTTATTCGAAATTGAAAACTCATGAATTAAATGTATTTTTATGCAAGGTCTCTCCTAAATCAATGGCTTTGATTTCTTCACCTTCTAATGAGTCTTCTTTATTTGTATCATCTTCGAGTGTTTCTCTATCAGCTTTAAATGCCTTGCCTAATGAATAATTTGAGCAGTTTGTAGAGGACTTGGCTCTACTTTCTATGAAAGTTGCTAAAGCTTTGAACAATGTGAGAAACAGAAGAAGAGGCGATCATGTTTGGTGCTTTGAATGTAGTGAGGCCAACCATATTTGTTCTAAATATCCTAAGCTCAAGAAATCTACAAAGGAAGATAAGGAGGACAGCAAGTACCCATTCAAAGAAGAAAATATGAATAACCACAACAACAAGAAGATGGTGCATCGAGTCCTTGCCGCCCTCGATCAAGTTGATATGAGTGATGTGGACTCAATGAGCGATGGAAGTTAAGATGAAGGCAAAGGCAACAAGAATGACCTGACTGGAATATGTCTCATGGCACATGACATAGTAGGCTCCAGCGAGGATGAACTTTACAGTAACAAAAATGAGGTAAAACCTACTTATGATGATTTAGGTCGTGCCTTTGTTTGTCTTGATACTAAACTGAGAAAATGCAATAAAAAAGCTAAGAAACATGAACTTATTAAATCACTCAATTCTAAAATTGATAGGCTTAAGTCTCTCATTCCTGATGATGATTCATGCAAATCATGTGATTCTTTACAATCTAAAATTATTGCTTTATGGGATGTTCATGCTTCTACCCTTCAAAAGCTCAATGATAAAATTGTCAAGAACTAATCTTGTTTTGCTATTGGTACTACCATGCTTTCTTGAGTTGTTGATGAACTGTTTGTTACCAAGAACTATCTGAAAAAGATGAAAGTTGCTTTATATGCTAGTTCTTTGGTAAATGCTTTGTATTGTAGCAAATTCAAATAACTTAAGAATATGAAAAGCTCAACCCTTGTGAAACATGATTTAATTTCTTGTTCAAAATGTTCATTGCTTGAATTGAAACTGAAAGATGTTTATGGTAGAGTTGAACTTTTGCAAAATGACTTGCTTACTCATAAGACATTGTTTTGTTCAAATTGTCGCAAACAAAAGAGCATTGCAGATGTTTGTAAAAATTGTGTTACTTTGACAAAAGAAGTTGATTATCTGCAAAGATCCTTGTAATGTTTTTCAACTGATAAAAAGAACCTCAACATGTTATTAGATACATCTAAAGTAAGCACAAATTATAGAGGACTAGGTTTTGATGCTCGTGCTTATTTTATTTCTCATCAACCTACTACAATCAAGGTTATTTAAAGAGGTAAGATTGAGGTTAAATCAGAACCAAAGCAAATAGTTTTTAAATCTGTTGAAACCTTGTCAAACTTAGCAACATCAAGTGCAATTTCTTCTTCATCTAAAACAACTAAACCTGTGAAGTATAATTGTACACATTATGAAAAAGATGAGTATTTGGTTCAGTTCTATTTTAGACTTGCAAGACAACAGAAAAAAACAAAGAAAAATCATTTGCTAAACGTAAATGGCAATGGTCATTTGTGGAATCGAGTAGAGCAGTCAGACCACAATAGTTGAAGTGGTTAGGTCAACCTCTTTCAATGGTCGAACCTCGAGTAAATCAGTGGTTTGACCGACAGTGCCTTGTTTTGGTAAGCGGTAAAAGTGACACTGGTTTTGCTCAAGGATATTTGCCTGCTGGTGTTTCTGGTTGGGTGTCTCAGTACTGGATTCCTAAATTTTTTTATCTAACCTAGTACTGAGACCTCGACATCTTCTCGTATGTAGGCCTTGAGAGTGAGGAAGGAGAACATATGGCTAGTAGACTTCAGATATTCACGCCATATGTCTGGTGATAAAAAATTGTTCTCCTCCCTCACACATGCATCCCGATTTGAATCAGTGACTTTTAGGGATGCTTCTACTAGCACGGTCATTGCTAAAGGTACAGTAGAGACCCGACATTATAGGTACAGGTGCACAAGTTCAGAGGGAGGATGAAAGCCTATTTGTTGAAGAAAGTGATGATGAATACATTGATGTGGCTGGTGGTCAGACCAACATCCGGGTCGGGTCCAACCAGCACTTAGAGACAGTCGAGGAGCAATACCGACCACAAGGAGATGAAGTCTCGACAACTTCAAATGTTTCTCGAGAGATCACTTCATCCCTCAAAGATGTTATACAAGACACTTCTCAAGATGTTTCTGCTCCCTTGCACATTCAACATCAACACCCTCCTGAACAAATAATTAGTAATCTGTATGACCGTGTCACTCGTTCCAGATTTGCTTCTACTGACTCTCATGCTCATTCAGCTTTTGTTGCTTTTTTTGAACCTAAAGATATTTCTCATGCTCTAATTGATGAATCGTGGATCAATGCGATGCATGAAGAACTTGAAAACCTTGAACGCAATAAAATCTAGAATTTGGTTGAACCTCCTCAAGGGCATGACATCATTGGAACCAAATGGGTTTTTTTGAAATAAACAGAATGAGGATGGTTTAATTGTTAGAAACAAAGCTAGGCTTGTTGCTTAAGGATTTACTCAGGAGGATGGTTTGGATTTTAATGAAACTTTTGCTCCTGTTGCTAGAATTGAAGCCATTAGACTCCTGTTTGCCTTTGTAGCATCTAAAGGTTTTAGATTGTGTCAAATGGATGTTAAAAGTGATTTTCTTAATGGTTTCAATAATAAGAAAGTTTATGTCAAACAACCACCTAGTTTTGAAAATCCAAAGTTTCTGAATCATGTTTTCAAGTTATCTAAAGCTTTGTATGGTTTGAAATAAGCGCTAGAGCATGGTATGATAGGTTAAAAACTTTTCTGCTTGAAAAATGTTTTGCTATGGAAAAAGTAGATCAAACATTATTTCTTTTCAAGCAAGACAATAATCAACTCTTTGTTTAGATTTATGTGGACGATATTATCTTTGGTTGTTCATCTCACGCTTTGGTTTCAAAGTTTTCTAAGACTATGTGCGACTATGTGCAGAGAGTTTGAGATGAGTATGATAGACGAGTTGATGTACTTTTTAGGACTACAAATCAAGCAAACAAAAGATGACACTTTTGTTTATTAGAGTAAGTACACCAAGGATCTTCTTCGGTGTTTTAACTTGGAAAATTGGAAGTCAATTTCTACACCGATGGGAGCTACTGCTACTTTGGATCCTGATAAGGATGGTGAGCCTGTTGATCAAAAGGAACATCGCAGCATGATCGGCTCATTTTTGTATGTCACTGTATCAAGGTCGGACATTCAATTTTTTGTTTGTCTGTGCTCTCAATTTCAAGCTTCTCCTCGTGTTTCACATCGTCAAGCTGTCAAGTGTATACTCAGGTATCTCAAATTTACTAAAGAATTTAGCATTTGGTACTCTACTTCCTCAAGTGTTAGTTTAAGAGATTTTTCTGATGTTGATTTTGAAGGTTGTAGAATTGATAGAAAGAGTACTAGCGGTACATATCATTTCTTGGGTACATCACCTATTATTTGGTCATCTAGAAAACAATCTTCTGTTGCACAATCCACTGCTGAAGCTAGTTGTTACTCATAAGTTCTTTGGCTTATTTCTACACTTAAGAATTATGAGGTTAACTGTGATCATGTTCTACTTTATTGTGATAACACAAGTGCTATAAATATTGCTAAGAACCCAGTACAATATTCTAGAATAAAGCATATTGATATTCAATATCATTTTTTTAGAAATCATATGGAGAAAGGTGATGTTGTGCTTCTTTTTATTGACACTGAGTTATAATTGGTAGACATTTTCACTAAACCTTTGGATTCTTCTTGCTTTACTT
This sequence comes from Zizania latifolia, assembly GCA_000418225.1. Classification (NCBI taxonomy): domain Eukaryota; kingdom Viridiplantae; phylum Streptophyta; class Magnoliopsida; order Poales; family Poaceae; genus Zizania; species Zizania latifolia. Next base: position 1,072,037 of record KE373046.1, read on the forward strand.
TTCTTCGAGGGAAATTGGGCATTGTTCATCTAATGTTTATTTTCGTGCATTGTTTTTATTCTGAATAAAAAAAACATGGAGCTTTGATTTTTACCTTCAGTCAATCTTTGTGCTTGTTTGCAATATCTTGTGAAATTAATGGGTCACTAGTTTGCTTTTATATCTTTTAGTCTTTTTACTATCTTATGACATAGTTTTAGAGGGATATGACGCATGATACATAAACATTAAAGTGAAAGATAAAGAAATATGTTGTGCTGATCTAGTGGCTAGTTTGAGTTAAATATTCTTATATATATTCTAGCTATGTTTATTTTGCCATGATAGTGCTTTTAATTTTACTACTTGCAGTACTATAGCTCATGCAATGTCAAAACAATAAAATCTGAATGAAAAAATATCAAAAAAAAAGTTTGCATAAGCACAAAAAGTTCAAAAAGAAAAGAAAGTGTGCAAAAGCATAGAAAATTCTGCATTCATGAAAAAATATTTTGCCTAGATCGTCTCACGAGACTACTTATCATTACACTTTGATATGAACTTAGAGATGATCATTGATGAAAAGACCATTGAAATGGGGACTACTTGTGTGTGCAAGAACCTCACAATAGGTCGTGTGACCGAAGCTCAGGTGGTACCATCTATCACTGGATCAGTGGTCGCTATGCTGAGATAGGCACTTCTGAAAATTTTATATAAAAGTTGCATATATCAAATCTAAAATTTTCAATGACTATGAATTGTACTTTTAAGAGCACTAAACATTGTTTTGGTTTTGTGGACGCGGCTGAATTATGTGTGAGGTATTTCTCTTAGATTGGTCCTAGTGAAAGCCAACATTATAAATCATTGAAATCATTCAATTTTAGTGCTGATTTGAACTTGAGAATTATGGCTTAGTTTCATCTTAAGGCTTTTAGACTTGATTGTTAGCTGATTGATCTATTTATTTTATTTGTGTTGCAAACCTTGTCAGATGGATTGCTTTAGGTTCACTTCAAAGCTCTCCAATAAAAAAAATAGTGTTCTCATGATATTTTCTCTCTTTTGCTTCACTTGATGAAATCATTGTCAAAGGGGGAGAAATAATTAAGGGGAGAAACTGGTTTTTGATGAAATCAATTGTTCATGTATTTTAAAATCAATTTTTGAGGGAGTTTTATTTATTGTTCTTTAAAAAAACTTTGGGGGAGAAAAACTTGTGCTTGTGCTTTCAAAAATCAAAAATTTCTTCGTGCATTTTAATTGTGTTACCAATGTGTTCATCAAGGGGGAGATTGTGAGATCATGTGTATGATCATTAATTTATGATGAATAAATTGGTTTGATGTTGATATGTGTTACACAAATTGGTTTTGATCGGTTTGAGTGGTCGAGCACTTTGGTTGAGTTGTCGAGCACTCTTGTTGGGCACTCAGCACATAGCACTCGAGAATTTCAGCCCTCGAGAGAATTCAGCACCCGAGAGAATTCAGTCTTAGGATTTTGGATTACTCGGATTTTTAATGTTCGTGTGAGATTATATGCTTAAATTGTTTATTCAATAAATACATAATGTTTATGATTGATTGGAATATTTGAGTTAGGTTGAAAAGATTTGATTGGACTGATTGAATCAAGTTGGAAAAAACTTATGCTTAGGAAAAGGGTTTCTTTCTTTGTTCTTGTGCAGGCATTGCTTAAGAGCGAGTCGTGGTCGATGACGGGATCAGAGCTAGGCCTGCGGAGGAGTTGAGGCTCAGAATGGTCAAGTATGTCATGCGGGACGCTCGGGCTAGAGGATGTGGCACGTGAAGATGATGTTTCCGTACGTGGGATGTGTGTGAATATAGAAAGGATGTGAGGTTTCCATATGGCATACGCGTGATGTGTGTAGATATAGAAAGGAGATAATTTGGAAGGAGTTAGGATTTGAAGGATTCGTAAGAGATATGGATTCCTAGTTGGACTAGGATTCCAAAAGTTATTATTTTCATTGCTCATGGTGGCAGCCATGATGGGACTATAAATAGACTACAGGGGAGAGCGAAATAGAAGTATGAGGAATAAGAGAAAATTAGGGGTTTGTCTTTTGTTCTCTATCTAGGGCTTTGTTCGTGATTTGGTGAGGGGTGCTTTGGATGCACCTTATAAATACACTTATACATTAAAGATTCATCTTCAAGCATCATGGAGTGTGATATCATGTTTTTTCTTCTTAATGTTTCTCGGTTTGCATCATTTTGGCTTATTCTGTGATTTTGCTTTTACTTACGTTTTAATTCAAAATGATTCATCCAAAACCTTGCTAGGATATTGAAAAAGAGATCTGAAAAGTTTCATTGATTAATTCCTCATATTTTAGGAGTAATTAAGGTTTTAATTTTCGGATCGGATCTGCTCTGTTTTTACGCTGCTGCAACTCTCAAGGATCTTAACTTTAGATTGGGAACTCAGATTTGACTGAAATCTTCCGAGAAAGTTTCGTATCAAAGTCTAGTTTATTGTGTTAAAATTTTAGATCAATCTGATTTACGGTATTAAAGTTACATTCATTTTCCTATTCCTTGGTCAGGTTGTTTTCAGCTCTCGGGAAGCTCTCGGGAAATTTACTGAGTCCTCGAGAAAGCCCTTGGGAAATTTGAGAACTCCTCGAGAAATTTTCTGAGTCCTCAGGAATTTTAGTCTAGTTAGGAATTTTGCTGATTGATCGGGAATTAGCTTTCTAGGTACTGCAACCATTCAACCCCCTCTGGTTGCCGTGGTTACTGTATTTCGATCTTACAGGCGCTGACCATGGACCCCCATAACGCGCATTGCCTGGCATGCTATAGTGGTGCCGTGGTGTGCAGGGTCAGCCCTAGAGGCTTTGGCGCTGAGCCTGGCCTCCCCGTAACGTGTACTGCCTAGCACACTATAGTGGTGCCAAGGTGCGTAGGGTCAGCGCCAAAGGCTTTGGCGCTAAGCCTGGCCACCCTGTTACGCGTACTGCCTAGCACGCTATAGTGGCGCCAAGGTGCGTAGAGTCAGCGCTAGGAGCTCTGGCCCTGAGCCTGGCCCCGCATAACACGTACTGCTTGGCACGCTACAATGGCACCAAGGTGCGCTGGTTCAGTGCTAGAGGCTCTGGCATTGAGCCTGGCCCCGGTACAGTTTTATTATTCTTTTTTATTTGACATATTTCTAGATATCCTACCTCAAAAAACAATTTTGTTAACATATTTCTTATTACTATATTTATTTGAATCGACAAAAAGACCTTGATCACTTCATCTTGAGACTCTAACTAGCTTTGTGTGGAAAGCTATAGCTGTGTTTCTTTCGCACTGAGACCAATTACAAGTATTTCTCACCTTTATGTGTCATGGTCGTAACTTGTAACTATTTAAAAAAATGCAATACCTTTACAATGATGCGTGTTGGCCCTACTGGATCGATTCACTAACTTTATAATGAACTATTATTAATGAAGTTTTAAAAATTTTATATGATTGTAATCAAAGCGTCATGTATTTTTTTAATCAAAGAAGGCATTTCTACATGAATGAATGGAGCCTCTACCATCTACGGGCCCGTTTGCTACAGCGCTAACTCAGAGATTCATATGAAACATTGATCTTCAAGGTGATTGGCAAGTTCAGTTTTCAATTTGAGTTGGAAGTTTTCATGCTAAATTAACTGTATGAGTGCTACTGTTAAGTGGCATTGTATTGTACATTGCTATTGTAATATAATAAAAACAAATATTACTTTCATCGATTGATAATATGTTGCCGCAGCTTTTTGGACTAATCGACATAACAAGACGGCCTTTCTAATTGCAATTACTAGTTGTCGATCAATAAGCTACTATTGCATAATTGCAACAAGAGATTGAAGATTTTCGCTAAATTGATTGTCGATCAATAAGCTACTATTGCATAATTGCAACAAGAGATTGAAGATTTTCGCTAAATTGATGAATACACACCGATTAAAATAGTCCACCATCGAAACACCTAACAAAGTACACGACATAACATAGTACATTACAATGGCATAGGCAAGCTACGTGCCTTTAGGGAATTGAAAATAACTGATACTTGTCTGAACTGATGCAGCGAGGGTACTTTCCCTTCCTTATGGCATCTGGTCCTGCTTCCTTAGCACGATGAGCCCTCTCACGCTTCCTCTCCCTATCAGCCTCACGCTCCTCTTTTGCCTTGCGCTCTAGCTCCTCTCTCCTCTTCTCTTCTTCCTCATGATCACACACAAACTTGTATCGCATCTCAAAAAGCTCTCTGTTGATCTCCTTTTGTCTCATAAGATCTGCCCAGTCCTTGGGGTGCACCTCCGTATCAATCCATTCGACAAAGTTATAAAGCGGAGGTGGTGACGATGGAGGAGTAACCTTCATGCATAAATATTAATAGAGATATTATAAGCGATTTATTTGAGAACAAGATATAACTGAAAAAATAGCATAATTGTTCATATCGGTTTCTTAGAACTTTGACCTTGGCTTTGGCTTAGGAGGAGTGTATGAGTAGTTATCGCACTTCTAATACCTCATCTCGTATATGAGGTCATCCATACTTCTCATAAACTTACATTTATCTCCACAAAAACATATAGGGGGTTCCACACCTTCCAGCGGACGGTGACGAGTATCGTAACCGTACTCAGATTTGTCCTTTTGCATCATCTATGATAAGAAAATAAAAATTGATATTTTCTTCGTGACATAAATTTAAAATGCAACATTCAATCTCTAAAAGCTGTCAATTTACGTAATAACGTACGCCTATATACTGCCATTATTATTAAAATATATATAATATCTTTACAATCTAAAGATTATGCTAGTACCTATTTTAAAAACCTAGGGTTCATCATATCCAAATAATCCAAAATAAATAAATTTGTGCATTGTATTCACCTACTACCATGCAAAAGTATAAAGTTTTAACAACAATACTACAATAAATTGCTATATGTCACTATTCTAGGGTTCACCTACTTCTTCAAATTTCTTATAAATCCACCAACAAATTCACAATAAAAATATGAGAAATGGAGGATCTCACCTTGAGGATTCGGATCCACAAAAAACAACGCCGAAAAAGGTTGGATATTACTGCCGATTTGAAAGAGGGGTGCGAAATGAGAGAGGAAATTTTG
>KE373046.1:1077289-1101026 GCA_000418225.1 Zizania latifolia
TGCTGGCACTAAGCCATTATACCTTGGCACTAATGACTCTGGCACTGAGCTTCGGGTCTATTTCTGGAATAAGTTTTTCTAGAGGTTTATTTACGAAATAAGTTTTTAAAAATGGCTAAATTATAAAATTTACTGATAAGTTTCTCAACTGCGCGTTGGAACCTTTAACTAAACTAATTAAGGGTTGTTTGTTAAATGGTAGATTCTTAAAAATCTATGGTAAGATGTGAAAAAACTGTATAGTTGTTTGATTAGAGTGGTTGTGAATTTGCGGCAGAATGGTTCTATTAAACTTAACAGTAGAAAATAGCGATTTTATATCTCAATTAATAACGAATATAAAAAGTTCATGCAGATTCACAAATAAGTCGAGTAATGCAATATGCGAAGTTATGAAATACGGTAGACGTGCAATTTTTATCTTGTATTGATAAAATTATGAAATACAGTAGACGTGCAATTTTTATCTTGTATTGATAAAAATAGTGTTTTAAAAAGTTGGTTTATCTGTATTTGTTTAGCTTAGTTTTTACTTTTTTTAACTCGGAAGCTGGTTGACAAAACTAAATCAAACACCCTATGTATCCTTGTTTGACAATGTCTGAATCTTGTTTGTTATATATCAACCAGTAGATATCTAAAAAAAGGTTTAAGCGTGTATGTATATAATGCAAGAGTACATCTGTTTTGACCATTAATTTTAATTTAAGTTTTAAATAAATAATTCTAACTATAATATATCACAAAATACTCTGATTGAAAATCTAATTATACGACTTTTACTTGGTATAATTTGATTGTATAAAAAACATTAATCAATTCTTATGTTAATATTAAAAAATATTAATCAAGTATTCGTAAACTCAACTTAGCATATTGGATACCCTTTTGATGCACCGACGTGACCCACGAGGGAATCGATGATGCGTCCTCTGGAAAGATGGTTTAGTGGTGGGGTACAAGCACAACATTCTAGGCCTTTCTCAGGCCATAAGCCTACGAGCATTCTAGACATTTCTTCAGAAATTATGCAGCATCTCGGTAAAGCTCTTGTATTAAAAATAAAAAGCTTACAAGGCATGCCGGTTGCAAGATGGGTAATTTTCTAGGCGGTGCATACATTCTCTTCAGGCTGCGATTGGGAGAAACAATTCGGTAGTATGTTTAGGACTGCCAAAAATATAGGCCCTCAAAACTGTTATAAATCACAAAGCCTGGGTAGCTCAATGGTTTAACCGACTCCCACGAGAGCCGAGTGGCAGGTAATTTTTCTTCTTTTTCGCATTGTGGGATGGGCTGGCCGAACCGGCTCATTGAGCGCCGAGCGGCAAGGAATGGGTCGGCTGGCCAGACTGGCCCATTAACCCTTTAGAAAGTATTATTTTTTAATTTTTTGAAAACTAGAACACTTAAAAAATTCGTAGAAATTTGAAAATTTGAAAATTCATTTCAGAACACTTCAAAAATTTGTAGAAAATTCAAAAATTCATTTCAACTCCAAAATTATAACTTCCCGGTTTCAAATTTTAAATATTTAGATTTTAAGATGCATAATATGTTTTGTTCCAAAGTCTCTAAATCATAGGCACGGATCTGATTCTCTTACTATATATTTGGTAGAGAATTATCACCCAGCATGGTGCATATATATTGTGCACTTTGCTGAACAGTGTCGACCTACCGATATACTGTTGTGCCTTTGTTTTGCACTGTTCGCGGGAACATGTGATGATTGACATAGCAACATTGATCACTACGCTTTTCTCCGCTTTGCAGATGGCAGCATGTCCCTAGTGCTTCCTGTCCCTTTTGTTGCAAAAGCTTGACGGCGAGCAGCAACTATCAGTCAACCACCAGCATAAGTAATTAATTCAAACCTTACTGAAATATTTGTAATGAAAAATCTGGACATTGTAGTGCTTGGTTTTCTAGTTTTTTGGTAAAGTTTCTTACGGATTTTTGTTTACCTTTACCAAAACATTGGCAGCGTAAAAATTTGATTTATTTATTTATTTTTATTTTATAGAAGTAATCCTCCATTTCAAAAAATCATAAAAACAGTCTCCAAACACCATGCCGAAGGGCGGTATTTAAAAACTACCCTCCTGTGTTTTTTAACCACTCTACAAATACGTTTTTTGTGACGTGACAGCGAAAAATTTAGCATGGAGGTCCTTACAAATCCATATAACAACGCGCTTCGGACGGTCTTGCTCTGCCACATTAAAAAAGCTACTGTACCGGAGGGCTTTTTTTAAAAGAATATTTGAAATAGGGATGAAAACAGAACCGAAACGGACGAAAATGGTTGTTATCATATCCGTTTCTTTATATTTTAATAGAAACGAAAACGAAAGCAGATATTTCAGAAACAAAAACGGAAGTGAATAGTACCAAAACCGAATACGGATAGAATAAAGAACAGACATGAATACGGATCGAATATATGTCGAAATACATAGTATCAAGTATCAACACATAAATACGGATACTATCAGATATGAATATAAATCAAAACGAGTATGGTTATGGTCTTAAGGATATTTATCGGAATAAGAAAATCGTCTATACAAACATTAAATGTGGTAAATTCTTTTTTCTCTACTTTATAAATACAATATGCAGATTATGAATGTAAATTTTCTTCTATTATATGTAATATTGCAGATAGATATAAAGTAAGATATATTTTAACTAGAATATTGTTGAAACGGACGAGAACTTTCGCTCCGTTCCATTTTCATCCTTGATGTAAGCCTCTGTTAGGCAGCTCCTCGGAGGCATTCTGCCGAACAGTTGGCGCGTACTATCAAGGACGACGAGCCCCCTAACAACCGCGTAGGACCAATCCTTACGTCGGTATCTGCCTTCAAATTCTGAGAATGAAACCTCGTTTTCTCATATCGAATCGCGAGATGGGATTATTGGAAGAGATTAATCTTAGGTGGCGTGATGGACTCATCGGCGGAGGACGGAGGTACCAAAAAAATCAAAAGCGCTCATAAGAAGAATAAGATGAACAACGGGAGGGGTAGTAGTGGATAAAAGAAGAATAAGCTGCCGAGAGCCTGGGCCCTGCAGGCGGGACCGTGGGATGGCGCCATGGCCCGTGGCGGCAGCCGGCGTGCAACTGTGGCGGCGAATGGGGTTCAGCGTTGTGCTGGACTGCTGGACAAATAGTTTCATGGGCCGGTGTGGACCTATTCAGAATATGAGATAAGAAGGAGAATAAATGGGTCTTGGAAACTAACTGTTTTTTTATGCAGAATTTCTGTGAGTATATTTGTTTTCGGCGGAAATTATCGTTCTGTTTTCGTTTCCATTTTTGAAAAAAAAATTATGTATCTGTTTTCGTTCCATAATATTTCGTTTCCGCTTTCGTTAATCCTCTCCGTATCCGTTTTTTCTCAGAACGGACGGAAACTTTTCGCTCTATTTTCATCCCTACTCTGGAACCACCTTAAGTCTTAAGTGGAGTCTATTTTTGTAAATTTAAAAACAGAGGATTGTTTCTGTAAACTAAATAAATAAATAAAACAATTCTTAAAACTTTAGCAGCAAACCAAAACCAATCTTTGCTCTGAATTTCTGGCCGAGACACTGCAGTTACGTGGCCCTTCAGAGTGGCAGCCCAGCATGAGATGTGGCCGCGCGGCGCTCAGATTGTTAGCCCGTCAAGCATGCGGGCCCGGCCGTCGTCTCGGCGCATGGGCTGCGTGCACCCCGGTTGGCCAACACGACTCGCGGCCTCTGGAGACACGGCCCCTCCAGACGAGTTGCTCCCGCTCCATTCTGCAGGTCTTGTTTTTTTTTTCTGGAAGAAGTAGGGCGTAAGCAATGATGAAGTCACGGTGAAGCAGACATAATGTTTCAAGGAGAAAGAAATCACACGTGGAGCCGTTTTGCACGTGAAACCTGAGCTTTTTGATATAGGATATATCTGTTTCAAATTAAAATTATTATAATATGTAAAGCTAATAAGGTAGTAAAACCTAGTTTTTTAAGCTTATTATTTAGAAAAGACTATATTAGCAATAGCAGTATTGTGTGGTCATCCGATCCATCAAACGATATGACTTAGCAGCCTACACCTATGTAACGTGGGCTAGCTAGATGCACGGCGTGGCCTAGGAAGCCCGCGCGCACATTGCAGGGCTGTAGGGCCTAGCCCAGCAAGCCTTTTCACTCCTCAGAAAAATTATGCACATATAAAGTTTTAATCAGTTACAAATAATATTTCACTATAACTATATATATTATTTTAGCTAGTATATCATAATGTTTAAAACGGTTTAACAATTATTTTATTTTATTTATTAAATAATATTTTATGTAATATATTAGTAGTGTTTTAAAAAATATGTAAATTATGTTTAACCAGAAACTCAAATTGTTTAAACTATTCATATGTAATGTTTCAATTAATTATAAATAATGTTTTAAACAATTACCCATATTGTTTCAACTAGTATATTATAATATTTTAAATAGTTAAATATTTAAAACATTATATTTATGGAAAAAGTCTAGATGACCCCCTCAAATATAAGATGTAGACGAATATTTCCTTGAACTAAAAAACCAAGCTTCTAACCCCCGAACTAATCTATACCGGGCAAATAACCCCACAGAACGGTTTGGAACGACGGTTTTGCTGATGTGTCTGTCCACGTGGCAGGAGACGTCGCGTTGCTGTCCACGTGCCTATGCATTGACATCTAAACAGTGGGACCCACTTGTCAATGACACGAAACATTCTCTCTCTTCCTCTCTCCTTCCTCCTCCCTCTCTCCTCCTTCCTTTTGAAAGTTGCCTAGAGGAGGATGAATAGGCAATCTGAAATTCTCAACAAAAACAAGTTAGTTCAAACCTCTAGAACCCGGACTATCCGGACTTTAGTCGGATACTACAGGAGCCGACCAAGATTACAAACTATCCGAGGTCCGGACTGTCCGGATGTGACCAGATGGTCCGGACACAACATATCTGAAATAATAACTAATGAGAAAAATAATCTAACCAATGAATTCAAAGAGACTTAAATATGCTAGCAAATATATAGATCAATAGTAAATATAACTAGTAAGATAAATGATGGACACAATGATTTTTTCTTGAAGTTCAGATCCTTCGATCCTACGTCTCCGTGAGGAAACCCCAAGGGGCTGGGTCTCTTTCAACTCTAATTCTCACCAAGCGCTCACCTCCGTAAGCCTTGGTTTTTACTTGGTTACCTCTTTGAAGCCGAGGCGTAGCTTTGTACAAATGTATCCGATCACCTACACGCTTTGGGCGCTCGCGGATCGACGCCTAGCAATCTAGGAGACCTCGATCTCCAAGAGTAAAAGACTCGTTGACGTGATCTGACGTCGTGTGCTCAAGAAACAGCAAAGAACACCAAGCACACACCCACACAACTCTCAATTGATTGATCAAACGAGAACACGATGAGATTGTGTGGAGAAATCACTATTCTTCCCTCAAGATCTAAAGAGAACACACAAGGAAGAATGAGAAAGAAATGGCAGGAGGTCTAGGGTTGCAATCACGTCCCCCTTATTATGGAGGCGAAGGGTATTTAAACCCCTGCACCAAATCTATCCGTTAAGGCAAAAAAATCACGCACTGTTCATCCGGGCAGTCTAGGCTTAATCGGATGATCCAGACCAAATAAAATTCCAGACAGAACCAGTGTTTTGGACAGTCTGGTCAGAGTCCAGAAATTTTAGGCCAAAATTAAGTCTCAACAGAAGAGTGTTTTTGGACAGTCCGACTAAGGAACGGGCCATGGAATAAAAATCAAACAGAGAGCAATTTTCGGATCGTCCAGCCAAGAATCCGAACGTTCCGGCTTTTAAAAATAATTCCAACAGAAACAAGTTTTCGGATAGTCCGGTCAGAGTTTGGACAATCTGACTTAAAAAATAAATAGAATAGAAGCATGTTTTTGGATTATCCAGCTAGAATCCGAAAAGTCCGGCATGTAAATAAAATCCAACAGAAGATAGATTTCGGACAGTTTGGCTTGAACCCGGACAATATGACTTTTCTGGAAAGCAAAAACCAACTTAGAAAAATTCCAAAACTTTCAATGAAAGATTTTGATTTGAGCACTTAGCTTTGGATCAACTATCAACACGTTCCTCTTGATAGTACGCCATACCTAGACTCAAGAAGATGTAAAATGTTTGCAATAAGTATAATTTGAGCCTAAGTAAGACTAATAAGCCAATTTCTTCAAGATCGATAGAGCTGCAATGTCACTTTTAATTTTAATTCTTGCATTCATCTTAGCAACGATATCAGTAGCATTTGATCACTATTGTCATTAATACACCAAAACAAATTAGGAGCCTATATGCATCAAGATGTACTTTCAATCTCCCCTTTTTTGCGATTGATGATAATATGATCCAAGAAGTAAAAATAAATTGCTATTAAGATTAATATACATAATAAAGCTCCCCCTAAATGCATGCATCATATAATAAGATAGTAAACATGACATAAAACATTTAGGACTAGAAATCAAAATTAGCATAATTAACCATAAAACATAAAATATTGTGCATTACATTCCATCATTCATGCCAACACATAAGATTAAAACGTTATTACAGCCCATTGTTCATGACATGGATTATAAAAGATGGAACAAAAAGATGCGACAACCTAATGCTAAGCAATTTGACTTGACTTGACTTGCGACGACTTCTTGGCAATTCTCCCCCTTTGGCATCAAAGACACTAAAACGAGAGAACTCAGTAGACGGCTCACTCGAAGTCGTCACTCTCAACATCATCATCATCATTGTCATCGAACAGTGAGGAGGACTGCTGAGGATGCTGCTGCTGCTGTTAGGACGACCCTGCTCCAGATCCAAAGAAGTGGGCATAGGGGTCGGTGTAGTCAGCAAAGTCATTCTCCTCTTCAGAATCAGACACAGGTTCTATGAGAGACTGGCCTGACTGTTGAAGCAGCTGGTTGATCGCCTTGTTCTGCCTTTCAAACTCCTTGACTTGGCGCCGACTGCTATTCCGGCACATAGTGAATATGGCCGATATAATCTTCTTGATTGGCCAACCAGAGGAGCTAGGTTGTGGTGCTGATCTATGAGGAGCACGCCAAGGCCCAGCAGAAGGAGGCAGAGCTGCTGAGGAGGACTAAGGAGGCGCTCCTGAAGGTGGTGCCTGAGGTATGTACCTACGGTGCTCAACCTCATGTACCATCTTCTTGTGGGTGACTCTGTCGATCACGAGCTGAATGTATGGGGCGTACATGTAACTCTTGGTAGGAGAGACTAAGGTGATCCAGATCTCACTCCAGAGGAACTGAGAGACGCTGAACACACCACGGTCCTCCCTCATGACCACCAGTAGATTACGGGCATTGCCCAACAATGAGGTTTTGTCATCGAGCTTAGGTTGTAGGGTCTTCCAGAAAAGATTGTTTAGCACTGAGAACACCGAGGAGAGACTCTCTGTCTTGCCTCTAAACACTGAACCCGGCTCATACAGAAATGGCACTGCATCAGCTCCAAGCATAGGTATATGTCAAGCCAGTAAGCTATGAGATCATTTGTGTCTAGACCCAAGATAGCAGTGAAGTCACTGAGTGTGACCTCGTACTCAACTCTCTCCAGTCGCCAATGAAAGGATGGCTCCTTATTGGTCACTGTCTGGAAGAGAGTAGAGTAGAACTGGCAGATTGCTTCTTCGCACCAGTTCTACTTGATCTCCATGAGGCTATAGAGATTCTTGGCCTGGCAGATACAGATCACCTGGTTGAATACTTGATTTCCCTTTTTCTTCATCGTAGCCCAGTTGATCCATTGCATCTCGACTACTGGGTTCCTCTTGGGCAACATGACGCTCTTGTAGTAGTCTTATTGGAAGTCTGAGTGAAACTGATAATCCGATGGATCCCTCACATATACCCAGGGATCTTCATTCCTCTCATTCCCTACCTCTAGAGTCCGTCTCATATAGTTGACTTAAGAACGAGGAGTGACCCCGCCAGCCAATGAGGGCTCCTAGACTTTTCTCCGGACAAGCTGAAGGATATCATCACTTCGACTAGATTGTTTGGTGACGGGCAGCTTTCCTTTTCCCTTGCCCTAAGACGGAGGAGGAGGTCACACTGAAGACCTAGACAATTTGGAGTTATCTAGACTATCCGGATTTCTAGACGAACCAGACTGTCCGGAGGTAGTCGGACATCCGGGTACTCCAGAATAGAACTTCAAAAAGTCCTAGGCCCGGACTGTCTGGGTTTAGCCGGATGGTTTGGGACCTCCAGAAATCTCAACTCATAGGAATTCAAAGAGACATATGCCATGAACTTTGATATAAAAATAGTATTTTACCATAAAGAATATAAGCATGAATAATATGGCATAGCTCAAATTGAATCATAAACAATATAAGATAAATTTGCATTTATTTAAAATATAGCCCATTACATATGAAGAAGGCAATTAATTTACCTCCTCATTTTTATCATGGGCATTTATATGCAAGTGTATCAAGCTAAGTGGCGAGAATCAAGGATATTCAGTTCATTTCTTAACTCACAAAACCGATGCTCATCTAAGTGTTTGGTGAAAATATCAGCGAGCTGTTTATCTGTTCTCAAATGGGTTAGGCTTATATCTTCCTTTATCTCATGATCTCTCAAGAAATGGTGGCGAATGTTAATGTGTTTGGTTCTTGAGTGTTGAACTAGGTTATTGGCTATTTTAATGGCGCTCTCATTGTTACACAATAAAGGGATCTTGGTGACGTTGTGCCCAAAGTCTTTCAAGGTTTGTTTCATCCAAAGGAGTTGAGCACAACAACTATCGGCTGCTACATATTCGGCTTTGGCTGTGAATAAAGCTATAGAATTTTGTTTCTGGGAAGACCATGAAACAAGTGATCTTCCAATGAATTGGTAGGTTACAGAGGTGCTTTTCTTATCCACTTTGCAACCGGCATAATCGGAGTTCGAATAACAGATAAGATCAAAGGTTGAGCCTTTCGGGTACCAAAGCCCTAGGTTTGGAGTCTGAACTAAATATCTCAAGATTCTTTTAACAGCAACCAAATAACATTTTTTGGTGTAGCTTGAAATCTTGCACACATATAAACACTAAGCATGATATCAGGCCTAGATTCACATAAATATAATAAGGAGTTAATCATGGAACGGTATACCTTTTAGATCAAGATGCCCGTTAGTTTGCATGGGGGTCTTGATGGGTTTGGCATTTTCCATGTCAAACATCTTGAGCATATCTTTGATGTACTTGGTTTGACTAATGAAAGTGCTTTCTTTGAGTTGCTTGATTTGAAATCGAAGAAAGAACTTCAACTCTCTTATCATTGACATTTTAAATCTCTTAGTCATTATCCTACTGAATTCCTCACAAAATCATTGTTAGTAGAACCAAATATAATGTCATCGACATATATTAGGCAAATAAAGAAATTATTATTAAAATACTTAGTAAAGAGGGTAGGATCGACTTTGCCTATTTCAAAACCCTTTTTGAGTAGAAAGTCCCTAAAGCATTCATACCATGCTCTAGAAGCTTGCTAAACCTCATAGAGCGCCTTTTGGAGCTTGAACACGTGATTTGGATATTTAAGATCTTCAAAGCCTGGTGGTTGCTCCACATACACCAACTCAGTGATTGGACCGTTTAGAAAAGCGCTTTTCACATCTATTTGGTGAATCTTGAAATCATGGTGAGTAGCAAAGGCTAATAATATATGAATTGACTCTAGCCTAGCAACAGATGCATACGTCTCACCAAAATCCAAACCTTCGATTTAAGTGAAGCCTTGTGCCACCAACCTAGCTTTATTCCTCACGACCACGCCGTGTTCATCTTGTTTATTGCGGAAGATCCATTTTGTGCTAATTATGTTCTGCTTCGGTCTTTCCACTAATGTCCAAACTTCATTTCTTTTGAAGTTATTGAGCTTCTCTTGCATGGCCATCACCTAATCCGCATCCTTAAGAACTTCTTCCACCTTAACTGGTTCTAAAGAAGACACAAAAGAGTAACATTCACAAAAATTTGCTAAATATGAACGAGTGGTTACTTCCCTTCATAGATCACCAAGGATATTGTCTACAAGATGGTATCTTTGGATGCTTTGATGGATTCTTTGATATTGTATAGGTGATTGGTCGACTTCCTCTTGAACTTCTTATTCCTTGTCCACCACCTACTGCTCTTGAGTTTCTTGTGTTTCGCTTTCTTCTACTTGTACTTATTGTTGATCCGTTGACTCTTCTTCCTTTGGTCTTATATCTCTAATTGGCATATTCTTGATTGCTTCATATGAAGGTTCTTCTTCACCTGCATCACTTGGATCAACTTGCTCTACTTGAGAGCCGTTAGCCTCATCAAATGTCACATCCCTAGTGACTTCAATAATTCCAGAGGTCTTGTTGAAAACACGGTAAGCATGTGCATTTGACTCGTAACCATTCAAGAAACCTTCATCGACCTTAGAGGCAAATTTAGACTTTCTTGGTCGCTTACTCAAAATGAAGCACTTACTTCCAAAAACTCTAAAATATGAAACATTAGGCTCGTTACCGGTTAGAAGTTCATAAGCCGTCTTTTTAAGGATTTTGTGTAGATATAGATGATTGATTTCATGACATGCAATGTTGATCGCTTCTGCCCAAAATATGTCTGAAGTCTTAAACTCATTAAGCATTGTTTTTGCTGCTTTAATTAGTATTCGGTTCTTCCTTTCACTACTCCATTTTGAGATGGATCATAGGGAGTGGAGAACTCATGCTTAATACCTTCTTCATCAAGAGATTCTTCAACTTGAGTGTTCTTAAACTCACTCCCGTTAGCACTTCTCACTTTCTTAATCTTGACTTCGTACTCATTTTGAGCTCTTCTTCAAAGCTTTTGAACACTCCTTGTGTCTCGCTCTTATCATGCAAAAAGAATACCCAAGTGAAGCAAGAAAAATCATCAACAATAACTAAACCATATTTATTTCCGCTAATTCTTAGGTACGCCACTGGTCCAAAGAGATCCATGTGTAGAAGCTCCAGTGGCCTTCTTGTTGTCATGATGTTTTTGGCAGTGTGCGGTGCTCCAACTTGTTTACCAGCTTGACATACACTATACAACCTGTCTTTCTCAAACACAATATTTGTTAGTCCTAGGATGTGTTCTCCTTTAAGAAGTCCTGACAAGTTCCTCATGCCAACATGAGCTAGTCGGCGATGCCATATCCAACCCATGTTAATCTTAGCTACCAAGAAAGTTTTTGGTTTAACTTTATCTAGATTAAAAGTGACTAAATAAAGCTTTCCCTTTAACTTACCCGTAAAGGCTATGGAATTATTACTACTTCTTAAAACGGTCACAACCTTATTAGTAAAAAGACATTTATAGCTAATTTCACATAACTGAGATATTGAAAGCAAGTTATAACTTAGAGTCTCAACTAGTAAAACATTAGAAATAGTATTGCCATTTGAGATAGAAATTTTACCTACTCCCATTACCTTTACTTTTCCATTATCACCAAATACAATGGATTCATGATTACCTTGATTTGGCTCAAATGAGATGAACATACTCCTTTCTCTAGTCATGTGATTGGTATATCCACTGTCTATCACCCAACTAGATCCGTCGGAAGAATATTCCTACAAAATACATTAGTTCTTGCTTTTAGTTACTTTTTGGGTCCTTTAATGTTAGTCGGAAGAACCTTAGGAATCCAAATGCATCTCAATGGTTTTTCCTTTTTACTACCAATAAAATGAGCAACTACTTTACCACGGTGGTTTCTCCTAATAAGATAAGATGCATAAAAGGTAGCTTGTGAAGCAAAGGGCTTGTTGTTGATCTTGTTTAAACTTTGTTCTTCCTTTACAAACTTGATGATCTCCTTATCCATGTACTTCTTTCTTGTATTCACCTTGCTTTCATTTGGATGAAAGCCAAGACCTCTCTTCTCAACATTATTTTGGATGTTGAGAGTCTTGTATAAAGCATCCTTTGTATTATAGGCTTTCATGCACCCATAGCATACCAAGGTACTAAGCATTTTATTTTCCTTCCTTAATACTTCAATTTTCTTCATATTAATCTTATAAGCAGTAATATCAAGATTATAACATTTAGCACAACCATTGCTTGTGGATGCAATAGAAGGAATAGAAATAGGGTGAGTCATTAGAGACTCAACTCTCTCTTAAAGGCTCATATTGTTCTCTTCAAGAACAATAAGCTCACTTTTAAGAGTTTTGAGTTTATCCTCTAATTCCTCCTTAGACTCATTTACTAAACAAGATTGCTTAGTCAACTTGTCTATCTTTTTCTTTTCTTTAGCAAGAAGCATCTCTAGTTTAAGATTCCTCTCCTTATTAATGAGAAGGTCCTCTTGTTTTTCTAAAGTTGCTTTCTTGTGTCTCTATTGTTTTCATAAGCTCTTTAAATTTTGATAAAACTTGCTTTTTCATACATTTAAACATGGCATCATCAATTTTAGACTCATCATCGCTATAATCATCTTTATCTAAATATTTATCCATCATAGTTACTTTCTTGCTTTTAGCCATGAAGCACTTTAGAGAGATGATGTCATCGTCACTTGAATCTCCAAATAGTGAAGGCCTTGGAGTCATGATGTTGATGATGGCGACGGTGGTGACTCCCTTCTTGTTAGAGTCGGAGTCTGATTTAGGCTTGTAATCGGAGTCGGAGTTCCACTCCTCTCCAATGTGAGCATGGCCGTCTTTCTTCCCCTTTTTTTACTTTTGCTTATCTTTGCTTTCTTGCTCTTTCTTCTTAGGACAATCGGCTATGAAATGGCCAAGGTCGCCACACTCATAGCACCCTTTCTTTGACTTTCTTTTCTTTGATTTGTCACCATTTTTCTTGTACTTGTCAAATCCACCCTTCTTCGTGAGCTTCTTGAATTTCTTGACAAATAGCACAAACTCCCCATCATCGCTTTCATCGTCACTTGACTCTTCTTTCTTCTTAACTTTGAGAGTCATATCCTTCCCCTTGTTGTTGTGAAGCTTGGCAAGATCTTTGACTTTCTTGATTTCTTCTTCTATCAAATCATGCGCTATTATCCTCCCTAGCACATCACTTGGAGTCATCTTTTTGAACTCTTTGTGCTCACGGATTAGAGTCACCAAGGTAGGATTCCTTAGCGCTATAGCCCGAAGCAATCTCTTCACAACAAAGTGATCGATCATCTCTTTACTTCCAAGACCCTTGATTTTGTTGACAAGGATAATAAGGCGATCATACATCTCTTGTGGAGTTTCATCATCTTCCATGACAAATCTTCCGAACTTTCCTTCAAAAAGCTCTATCTTTGATTCTCTGACAGAAGTGGTTCCTTCATGAGCAACTTGCACTACTACAGAAAATTATATTAGTGATGGGTGATAACCTTTATTAGTGATGCAAAAGTCTCCCGTCATTCTTATCGCGTCAGTGATGTAACATCATTAGCGACGGGTGTTTACCCGTCACTAAAGAGTTAATCTTTAGTAACGGGAGGTAATATGCACCCGTCACTAAAAGGGGGACTATCGGCTCACCTGCTATGGCCCTTTAGTGACGGGTTGTAATGTCACCCGTCACTAAAGGGTTCTTTAGTGATGGGTGATTATTGTCACCCGTCACTAATATTATAGTCATTTTGAAAAAAATAATTATTTTTAGGCTACATCCTGAATCAAAGCCAGGATTTAGCAGCCAACATATGCAACATTCCAGAGCACATCGCAGACAATTCATCACAGAACACAGATAATTTATCACAGAACATAGATAATTTATCACAGAAAATTTATAACCAAATTAACTTCTAACTTGTTATCTCGAAGAACATGGCTAAAATAAAGTTCCATTAGAGCGTTCGATCACGAACTTCTAACTTCTAGCTAACTTCTAACTTCAAGAGGTTGAATAGTCTCTTGAGGAGATTATCTCTGTCTACTCGCCATGAATTGTTTAAGGCTATACATGTCTAGTTTTGCAGCCTCTTTTATGGTCATCTTGTAATCCTTCTCCCTGAAGAAAATAGAATCAATACAAAATACACAATGGTTATCAGTGTAAAAAATAAGATAGATAGGAAGACATCATACCCTAGGTTTACACCACATACATGATAGCTTCAATTGCACCATTGTTCATGTTGAAATGGAAGGCGCATACTGTGCCAACTTCTAACGTGTTATCTCAAAGAAATTGGCTAAAACTAGTAGTTAGATAGCACCGTCCATCCGTGGATTTATGCACCATAATTGGGACTGCTCAGACCCTGCTGCTGCCACTTGAATCTCGGTGGTCTATTGGTGTAGGTGAGGTGTGATGTACTTCTCACAGTACTGCCTTAAAAAGTACTATAACAATAAAATTTAAACAAAGCTAGTTAGATAAGGCTAAGTGTATAAATGACCGAGTTAACCACCGACATGTGCAAAAAGCTTACCACCGACTTCTTGTTGATGATCGAGTTATTTATTGTACAGACATATAACCAAGTCTTAGAGAATAAACTTATCGAGATGTCTTGCAGAAAAGCCTTTCTTGCTGGAGTTACATCTGTTGGATTGCCAAAATAACAGATGTTCTTCAATTGTTCTATTTGGTCGGTGTCGACCTCCTTGGCTATCCGCTTCCCCTTCTTCCTTGCCGCAACATTGCTAGGACCCTCCCCTGACATTATAAAAAACTAATTTAAGTACATAAACAAAATATGCATGTCTAATAACTGAATAGTTTGCTAAAGATCGATACCACTATCATTATCCTCTACTTTTATGGCTATTGGGGCCTTCTAATCACTAAAGTTAGTGTAAAATTTGGCAATAACAGTTAATGGGGCATATCATATTGTTATTGTAACATAGTCCCCTTGTGTTAGGCTGGCACTTTTACTAAATTCGGGCCATCCTTTATGGAGGCATACCCTGCCTTCACAGCTCACAACCTCAACCTATGTGATGCACACATCTCTTGTTAATATCTTAAGGGTGTCATCAGCGCGAATATTATTGATGTCGCTAAAGTTTTTTGATAGAAACTATAACAGTAAGATAATATGACATTAGTTTGTTAGTTTTAATAGCACATAAACAGAATACGCAATGTACAATATATAAATCTGGTAACGCCCGCTGTTTACTAGATAATTGATCTTTATGAAGCAACTGTCAGGAACATAAGTTGGTACCATAGAAATCCACCTACTAGGAGAAGCACGTTGTATGGAGAAAGTGCCATGTTGATTACTTAGCAGGTTTGTCATGTCCCTAATTCATGTTATATTTGATAACGATGAAAAAAGTATAATACTACTTGCGTAAACCCTAATATTTACTAAGCAACATATTCACAAATCAACATATTCACAAAGCAACTTTACTAAGCAACATATTCACAAAGCAACTTCACTAAGCAACAAACCGTAGCCTCCACGGAGGAGTAGGAGGAGGACGAGGAGGTTGAGAAGAACCTTAGGAGGAAGATGCACGAGGTGGCGGCGAGGAGGCTCAGCAACGGAAGAGGAGACCCCGGCGGAGGAGGCCGCGATGGGACAGAGACCGGTGGAGAAAGCCGCGAGGGGACAGAGGCCGCGACGGCGAAGGAGAACGATGGTAGAAGTGTGGAGCGTGACGGCAGAATGACTGCAGAGGAGAAGGCATGGCCTCTAGGGTTTAGGGTTCTGTACGATATAAAAGTGTTCTATTGGCGTCCGCCTATTTATAAACATCATCAGTGATGGGCGATAGTTTCTGCCCGTCATTAATGATCTAGCCATTATTGACGGGCGGAAACTACCACCCGTCACTGCATCAGTAGTGACGAGCAATAGTTGCCACCCGTCACTCCCATTAGTGACAGGTGGTAATTCAACCCATCACTAATGGGGGTGTCCCCCTCTTTAGTGATGGGCAAAATTACAACCCGTCACTAATAAGGTAATATCACTGACGCGTCCAAAATAGCTCGTCACTAAAAGTATATTAATGACGCGCATAAATTATCCATCACTAAAGACCGTTTCTGTGGTAGTGTTGCAAAGTCTCTTATATTTCTTTAGCTTCTTCAAGCCCATCTATTTTATTGAATTCTCCTGGACTCAACGCGGCAAGTAGAACACTCGCTGATTGAGCATTGAGATGTATAGCTTGTTCTTTATCAGCAGTTAATTAATGATCATCCCTATTCGAGTCATCCACGTCTACACTTGTGCATATAATCTTCCAAATATTTGGATGCATAGAGATTAGGTATAATTTCATCTTATGTCTTCATGTCGCATAGTGTGTACCATCGAAGTAAGGTATACATCCTGTTGGCACAGAGAGATAATTATTACTAGAATTTAATTTGGAGTAGTCAAAAGGATATGTTACCCCTTTCTTTCCTCCAACAATATTCTTGTCGGTGTCGGTGGAATTTGACTCTTCAGACATCTTTACTCTTCAAGCGTTTAAGCCTTTGAGAAGAGCCTGCTCTGATACCAATTGAAAGTTGCCTAGAGGGGGATAAATATGCAATCTGAAATTCTCAACAAAAACAGGTTTGTTCAAACCTCTAAGACCCGGACTATCCAGACTTTAGTCGGATACTCCGGGAGCCGGATAAGATTACAAACTATCCGAGGTCCGAACTATCCAGGTGTGATCAGATGGTCCGGGCACAACAGATCTAAAATAATAACCAATGCGGACAATAATCTAACCGATGAATTCAAAGAGACTTAAATATGCTAACAAATATATAGATCAACAGTAAATATAACTAGCAAGATAAATGATGGACATAATGATTTTTTCCTGAAGTTTGGATCCTCTGATCCTACGTCTCCGTTGAGGAAACCCCAAGGGGCCGGGTCTCTTTTAACCTTAATACTCACCAAGCGCTCACCTCCGTAAGCCTTAATTTTTACTCGGTTACCTCTTTCAAGCCGAGGCGTAACTTTGTACAAACGTATCCGGTCACCCACACGCTTTGGGTGCTCGCAGATCGACGTCTAGCCGTATAAGAGATCTCGATCTCCAAGAGTAATAGACTCGTTGACGTGATCCGATGCCATGTGCTCAAGAAATAGCAAAGAACACCAAGAACACACCCACACAACTCTCAATGAATTGATCAAACGAGAACACAATGAGATTGTGTGGAGAAATCACTATTTTTCTCTCAAGATCCAAAGAGAACACACAAGCAAGAATGAGAAAGAAATGACAGGAGGTTTAGGGTTACAATCACGTCTCCCTTATTATGGAGGGGAATGGTATTTATACCCCTACACCAAATCTGTCCATTAAGGCAAAAAATCATGCACTGTTCATCCGAACAGTCCGGGCTTAACCGGATGATCATGACCAAATAAAACTCGAGACAGAACCAATATTTCAGAGAGTCCGGTCAGAGTTTGGATATTTCGGGCCAAAAATAAGTCTCAACAGAAGAGTGTTTTCGGACAGTCTGACCAAGGTCCGAACGGTCCGAGTCACGGAATAGAAATCAAACATAGAGCAATTTTCAGATCGTCCGACCAAGAATCCAGATGTTCTGGCTTTTAAAAATAATTCCAATAGAAACAAGTTTTAGGATAGTCCGGTTAGAGTTCGGACAATCTAGCTTAAAAAATAAATCGAACATAAGCATGTTTTCGGATTATCTGGCTAGAATCCGAACAGTCCAGCATGTAAATAAAATCCAACAGAAGGCTGATTTCGAACAGTCCGGCATGCACCCGGATAATCTGACTTTTCTCGAAAGCAAAAACCAACTTAGAAAAATTCTAAAACTTTCAACGAAAGATTTTAATTTGAGCACTTAGCTTTGGATCAACTATCAATGCGTCCCTCTTGATAGTACGGCGTACCTAGACTCAAGAAGATGTAAAATATTTGCAATAAGCACAATTTGAACCTAAGTAAGACTAGTAAGCCTATTTCTTTAAGATCGATAGAGCTGCAATGCCACTTTTAATTTTAATTCCTGTATTCATCTTAGCAACGATATCAGCAGCATTTGATCACTATTGTCATTAATATACCAAAATAAATTAAGATCTTAGATGCATCAAGATACACTTTCACCTCCTTCCACCCCCTCCTGCCTGCCGGCCAACCCCTCTCCCCCTCTGTGCGCTGTGCCCCCGTGCCTGAGCCCTCGATGTCAATGCACCCACGCCGCCGTGAGCCGCCGCGACCGAGACCCTTGCGCCCCTACGGTCGCGCTACCCCGTGTGGCTCCCCCGCGTGCAACGCCCCCGCGGCCACGACGTCCCCATACCCACGCCACCGTGTGCCCCTGCAGCCCCAACGTTCCTACACCCACGCTGCCGTGTGCTGTCGCGCACGACGCCCCCTTTGCCGAGCCCCTCCTGCCCGCGAGCTTGCACAAGACGCAGAAAGCAGCACAAGAGAAAAATGAGGAAGAAGAAGAAAGAGGAAGGAGGAAGAAGAGGAACAGAGAGAATTTTTCATGTCACTAACAAGCGGGTCCCACTATTCAGATGCCAGCGCGCAGCAACATGGACATCCACCTTAGTCTCTCCTGCCATGTGGATAGACACATCAGCAAAATCGTCATCCCAAACCGTTCTAGTAGGTTATTTGTCCAGTATAGATTAGTTCGGGGGGTTAGAATTCCGGTTTTTAGTTCGGAGAAATATTCGTCTACATCTATATACTTGAGGGCGTCATCTAAACTTTTTCCTATATTTATTAAACAATGTTTTACTTTATACATTAGTATTGTTTTTAAAATTTATGTAACCCATGTTTCAGCTAGAAACATAATTTATTTAAAGTGTTCGCATATAATATTTTATTCAGTTCTGATCAATGTTTCACTCTGCAAGTGTTCGAACACGGATGGGAGAGGCCACAACTGGCCTTCTATCCCACTGAGCTACAACTCAGTTCGCAAACACAATAATCCAGACTACTAATAATCTAGACTGTCAAATAACTTATAATTTATTTTTTGTGAATTTATAATACAACTTATTATAATCCCTAATTTATCTTATTAGGTAAGATAATGCGTCCTCTCTAGTTTAATGTGTGCTAGTTCAGGGTGACGAGAATGTCACCTAGCCAGTTTTGATCAAAGCCATTATTTCCTTTCCAGGTGAGGTGATGAGGATACCATTATCTTTTTTAATCAATTTTCTGAAAGTAAGAAAAATGATATCATTATATACAACCGCGTCTATTAGACTCCACATTCGTTCACATCCATTTGACCTTGCCCCAGCGACTGTCACTGTTTATTCAACGGTAATTAAGGGAGTAGACTGTGACTGATCCAATTGTCCAGTGTTGCTCTCCAACCGCTCACTCTGACCATCTCCCGGCGTTCTTTCCGGCGACAAATATCCAGATATATAACGCACACATCTGAACTGCCGAGCCGGCAAATCATCTCCTCGATCTTCGTCTTCTTCTTCTCACAATCTCTCTCTCTCTCTCTCTCTCTCTCTCTCTCTGAACATTAGCAATGCCAATGTCAATGGCCAGTCTTTACACGTATCTACTCATCTGCAACGCGACGCTGCTGCTGCTGCTGCATCGGTGCAGCGGGCTTAGCCTTGACACGGTGAGGGACTTCCTCACTAGGGAGGAGGACACCATCGTCTTCAGCATCATCGAGAGGGCCGAGTACCCGCTCAACCTGCCGTCCTACGATGTCCCGGCCTACTTCGCCGGCAGCCGCCACGACGCTTCTTTCGCCGAGCTGTTCGTCCGTGAGTCCGAGGCGGTCCAGGCCAAGGTGCGCGCGCGCAGCCATTTCCATGACACTTTTCTTCCTCTTCTTGTCATCGATCAGTTGTTGTTTTGATGTCTCAACTCTGAACTCTGAAGTAGCATGCATTGGGTTCGTCTCATTTTCATCTTTTTTGTGCTCCCGTTCTAATTTGCTTGCATTGTCAGCTGTCAACTGGTGTGGCATCAGGCAGTTGGTTAACTAATTGTGTTGAGATGATGACCTGAAGTTGTTGGCTAAATGTTTTGACTTGAACGTATGAAAATACTGGTCAAATCCTTCATTCTCTCGGCAAAATTGTTGACTAAAACTACATTTTTTCCATTTTAATAAGGTATTTTTTACAGTACCATAGCTACAATGAATGTGCCATCCATTACTTTAAATTTAACGGATTTGATTCTGTTATACAACAACCGGTATTATGGTAGTATAAATTTTTATTATGGTAAAACCGAAATTAAAATACACGATGGTAAGATAATTTGCATGCCACATCACACATTATAGTTTAGAAGAGTGATTTTACAATTCTTCAATTTGAAGAGTTATCATAATTTTAGTGTTAATTTTGGTACTTCTTAGTACCCAAGATATCGACAATAAAATTTTCCTTATTAAAATATTAATACCCTACTATCACTTAGCATTACAAAACCAAAAAACACCTTTAATAAACATGAAATTAAGCATGCATGTGATGAGAGATTCTTGACCAAGTAGGGAAAGCCTTGAGACGGAGAGAAAGAACAAAACCGCAATGTCTGAACTGAAGGAGTACTAGAGTAGCTATCCCAAAAAAATATGTGTTTACTTTAAGCAAAGATAAATCATATAAGCATCTTGCATTGGCTTCAGCTTATGATGTGATAAGGCAGATGTCAACATTTAACGGCACGCTACTTATGTAGTTATGTGCTACTACCGCCATTAAGCAACAAGCATTGCGTGAATTGTGACAAAAGATATCAACAGGACGTTATTTGAGCTTCACTCGTCACTACTTTCTGTTGGACTTATCTACAGGCCGGAAGGTACCAAAACCAAGAGGAGATTCCTTTCTTCCCTTTCAGAGTGCCTTTCGCACTGTCACCTCCATATAACTTCACAAGCGTAAGTGTCCAGTTTCTTCGATAGCTGAAAAATCATGTGGAACTGAAACAATCAAAATGATCACTAAAATCACGGTCATGCTGCTATAACTTCCAGAGCTGTATCCTGCGGCCGCGTTTGTTAATGTGAATGATGAAATATGGAGCATATACTTCAATCAGTTTCTGAGTCTCCTGGCCAAGAATGGTGATGATGGCAACTATGCTGCAACTGCTGCATCTGATCTTGTATGTCTGCAGGTAACAAGAATGCTACATTGCATACTCTTGGATTCATATATGCATAATTCATCCTGAATTTAATGAAAAAGTAATTATTTTTGTAGGCACTCTCAAAAAGGATCAACTATGGGAGGTATGTGGCAGAAGTGAAGTTCAGAGGCGACCAGCAGAACTACATAACTTCAATTCGTAACAAGGTATTATATAATCTGACCTAGATAGGTTAATAAGTGTTGGTGTGATCATGCATAACTGTATAGTCATTTGGAGATGTAGTGGTACGTGTATCATGTAGTGAACATTTTCCTTTCGCAGGACAAGGATGCTCTGATGAAACTGTTGTCATCTGAATCCCAGGAAGATGTGGTAAAGAGAAGGGTTCAGAAGAAGGCCATGGTGTTTGGCCAAAATGTGACATCAGATGGGCCAGTTGAAACTGGAGACAGCAAGAGTAGCCAGGCCAGTTTCAAAGCTGATCCTTCATTAGTGTATAAACTGTATGACCAATGGGTGATTCCATTGACTAAACAAGTGGAGGTCGAGTATCTACTACATCGTCTTGATTGAATCAAGTCTGTATCCAACATATTTGTTCACAGGTGTAATCAGTTGTAACCTGAAAGATTGAAATGATACGCCAATAATAAACATGCAGCGAGTCTGCAGGATTGTTCAGTTCATCGTTTGGTCAAAATGTGGCTGATATATATTGATTTGCAACAGTGACTAGCAGCTCACTAAGCATTGCTGAAGGATAGAGAAAAACAGTACTAGACAATTGAGAAGGATGATTCAATCATGCTTTCAACAAGCTGTGGCTAAGAGAAGGCAAATATATGCTTTGCAAATTCCCATGTGTGCAGTAGCAAACAAGCAAAAGGTACAGCCGTGTGATGCCATATATATAACATGCTTTCTGTCGCGTATAACCCCAGTACCTCAAGATGGGATTTATCAGTCCGGACCGAGAGTGAGCTTAGCCAACTTTGGAATCCGGTATGGCCCATGAACATGAGTTTGTATCCGATAAGAAAGCTTTGCGCTATATCTAGAAACCGAACATCGGGATTTGATATTAAAGATAAATATGTACAGATATCATTCTAAATAGGAAACAAATTAGTGTCTGGTATATAATTTCTAATATATAGAAAACCGACTCGAGTTAGAGCCATGGTTTTGTACGGCTCGCCCTTGTCTATATAAAGGGGGCAAAGCACCCCCCAGAGACATGCTTTTATATGCTCTCAAGTTATTTAGCATACATCTAATCTATAAATCTAGAAGCACACAAGACATAGGGTTATTATCCTCCGAGCTCGAACCTGTCTAAATCTCCTGGCTCTTATTTTCTTGAGTTGACCTTAGAACTTAGGATCTAACGCTTCCCTACCATATCAAATACCATCTCTCTCTTTGAATAGGAAGGGGAAGATCAATTTTCTCAGGGAAGCGCGATGTTGGCTCCTCATCGTCTCTCAGCTGCCACGAGAGCCACATTCACTCTTGGGGATCTCACGTTCGTCGGTGACAATATGGAGCGATTGGTTTTGTTCGACTCGGCCCCGACCACAAGGTCCCTGTACTGTGCTCTAGATCCCTTCGCTGATCAAAAGGCCGACCGAGTTGCCGATCGATTGGCTGACCACGTCATGGAGCTGGTGACTAACCAGATCGCTAACCAAGTCCTCCAGGACATTACCAAATGATCGGCAGAACAGTCGGAGGGTCGCACCGCCGACCAACCCATTGATCCGACTCACGATCGGATCTCAGGGCACTATCTCGAGCACGCTGGTGGACACCTAGCTGGTCAATTGTCTCGATCTTATGTGAGGTCCCAGCATCCTTATGCTGACGAGATCAGCGAGAGCTCCAGGGCACCAGAAGGCAGCTCTAGCCATCACAAGGGTCCTGGGTAGCGACAAAGAAGGATGACCTATGGCAGCAAATCGCACCAGCACCAAGCGGTGAATCGCACGATCGTGTACAAGCATGACGACGTCTCTTAGAATCCGATCGCCAACCTTGACACCATTCACAAGACCCTCACTGAGTTGCCAGAGACGCTAGAACTTCAGAAGGCAAAAGTACTACTCCAAGTCACCACATTATAGCTAGGGTGATCGATGGAGCCAAGTCACAATACTACAGGGGGACTGACTCGGCGCTGATGGAGAAGGGCCAACAAGCTGAGGAGCCATGGTGTATACCATGGGGATGATGAGTGATTATCAACGGGGAAAGAAGACGTCAAGCATCGAGAAGGAAAGATGTGAAGGAATGGAGATGAAGAAGCCTCGACCGTGATGGAGTTTGCACACGACTCAGGTACACGGACGGACGTCGGTCGGACAGAGGGGTTGCGAAGGCGTACCGGTCCAATCCGGGTGCGTGGAGCTGAAGCGGCGAGGGAAACGGGATCCGTCGTGGTGTCGACCGGTGCGACTCAGGTACACGGATGTTCGATCACCGGGCTGAAGAGCCGCGGGGTCGGAACGGGTCCAATCCGAGTGCATGGTGCGGAGGCGACGGACGCTTTGTAGGTTTCGGCTCAAAACCGTCAATCTACCGGAAAAGCGTGTTCTCCGTTAATTCTAGCGGTGTCGTGAC
>KE373046.1:1163858-1177820 GCA_000418225.1 Zizania latifolia
CTCCGGTGAGGCCGAAGCCGGTGCAGCGTGAGGTGAGTACCCTCCCCCGGTGCCCTTATCTAAAACTAGGGTTAGGGTTATGGTTTAACCCTAACCCTAATCCACCCTTTCTGTTTTTTTTGTTCTTGTTTTTCGGCCGGGGTTCCTTGGGTTTGCTTGCGGGGTAATTTTGGTGGATTGGTGGAGTCGGCAAGGATGGCCGACTCCACCCAAAACCCTAATCGGCCTAACCCTGGGGGGCTCTGATACCAATGTTAAAACCTTAGATTGCTAGGGTTAGAGACCGGTAGGGGTGTGTACCTTCTAGCTTCGCTGAGGAAGACGATGACGCCATGGCCTTCGGTGGTCGGTGGCGTCAGAGTCCGGTGATCGCCGATGAGGTCGAGGCGGCTTTCCGTCGCTTCGGCACACCATATTAGATCGGTTTTTACAAAACAAATTTCGGGGTTAGGGCTTTTGCACGCGAACAGCAGCCGTTCCAAACTCCCGGCCTCCCCTTTTGTATGTATGCCGCGTGACGGGGGCCCCTCAACAAATTTCTGTTGGGACGCCCCTGATCAGGGCACAGAAATCTAGGGCATCGGTTTGGGTTGAGTCTGAGTCATGGAGAGGAGAGGGACTTGGTCCCCCTCTCCTCCCAGGGATCTTATCGAACATATCAAGGATGGATCGCAGGTCAAATGGTACCGACTCGAGATCTAACTCGCCAGCCTTAATTTTCGCCCTGTCAAGCACTCCGTTAATCAAGGATATTAATGCCTTTCCACAGATTTGGGCAGTTTGCGCATAATCCCTCTGGGTTGCCTTTAGCTCTGTGTCCAACAGCATATCAAGCATTCCTAGAAAAAAAAGATGCATAAATAAATCATTCGGTTTTCCCATAAGAAATGAGCTGCATAACATTAAACTGAATGTACTGTAAGATAGAATACTTACCCAGCGCATCATCCATGGGTGTTCTGATCTCATGAGAAACAATTGCAAGGAGCTGTCATAAATAAACAAGAGCCTTTTACATATATAAATAAACTTGCAATATACAAAAGCTAATAACTTCCAAATAAATTATACCTGAGATTTAGCAATATCGGCCGCTTCTGCCCTTTTTTCAGCTCTTCCATTTTCCGGCAATATTCTTTAACATTATCGTAGCGACTCCAAGCAGCATATACTATATAGTCCACCAGCATACATATAATAAAGACACCAGATGATGTAGCAATTACGGACCATGGAATATGAGGTCTGTTTCTGTATCTGTTCAGATGTATTGCCAATGGTTTGTAAAAAAGACCATTCCATAATATAGAATGGGAAACCAATGATCAATGCACACAAATTTACCTGCAAATCATGTGATGCTTTCTGATTGGATCACCAAAATCTAGCATGCAGGTGTGTGACGGCGAGTGAGTAGCAAGAGGAATTTCAGATCCATACATGACAAGAGGGTTTGAGTGGTTTGTGGCATCATAAACATTGACCACCAATTCCTGTTTACCAGCTAGCTGCCTCAATAAATTTGCCACTATACATTTATGGTGATGAATAGTCAAGGAAGGATGCAGCATACACGTCATCCAATTTTCCAGCATAATGAGAAAAAGCACTCTGCAACCTTCTTAGAACTTTGAGTAGCATTTATCCAAGATTTAGCTAACAGAACCATAAATTTTTGAACTATAAAAGCAATTGCAGAAAAGATAAATTGAACCTCAAGCCTAGGACATTACAGTATTACAATTCCACAGTCCTATTGCAGATCCATTCGCAGTGTAGACTGGAGAGTGCTACGTCTAAAACACTCATGGCATGAGCAACAAATAAAGTAAGCAGCCTTTAAACTTCGAGCACCGCACGATATTGTTGGTAGTTGGTACAATCTAATATAAGTATGTAAGAAATGAAAACGTGATAAAACCTATAATATTCTCGCAGTAGTCACATCCACTAAGATACACAAGTCAATGGTAATAAAAATGGCTATTATGATCTAATGCACATCATCTGACTGCAGAAATTAAAGCTTCTTAAAAAGTGAAAGCATGCCGATACCTGAAGAGCATGCAAGCCGTTGTGATGAACAGACTCCTGTTGCGTTTCTTTGTAAACGTGGACATATTTAGTCTTTTGCAGGTTGAAGCTTGCCTGACGCTGTATAAAGAAATTATATAGTTAGATTCATATTTAAAAATACTTTTGTATGATGCGCGCGTTGCGCGCCCTATCGATGAGCCTATGAGAACATCTCATTAATTTGAATGTATATAAATTATTGACTAATGTAATAAAAAAGTAGCATTAGTTCTCATGTTGATTAAAACACAGGAAAGTTTTAAAGCAGAAAACTCCCTCTTCGGTTAATTAGTCAAAGCATGTGATAAAACAGTCACTTTGTATTGGTTAAAGGAAACATAAGGATAAACTTTTGTGTGATTGCGAAACTTTGCTTTTGAACTAAAGAAACTCTCTTTTAAGAGAGAATTATTACTGACCAGACCTATCTTTAGTTAATCTTATATATCGAATGAGTTAGAAATGAATGACACCTGTACAGAAGTAATGAAGTTGATGCGTCTAATTGCATTTAAGTCAACACAATTAGCTAATAAAGATGGCCTGAAACAAAGATTTAACTTAAAGTTTGGGAAATCCACCATGCATTTGACAAGTCTCTTAGGACTCTTCAATTCAATGGACACTCTAAGTTAAATTTAAGTCAAATGCATGGACACTCTTCAATTCAATCAACAAAGAAAATTTAGTACCACAGCTAAAATTTTCAAGTTCAGAATCTTAGAATGCAGAACATTCATCCTAAGCAAGCACAATAGGTAGAAACTATATATATGCCCATGAGGTATAGAAAAACATCTCAAAGTACCAATTCAATCCAAGAAAGCTAAAGTTCATCAGCAACAACCTCAAGAAACCAATCCCAAGTCCGGATGGATCTGATCTCCAGTCTACGCCGGCGTCGTTAGAGGGGGAGTACAGAGGAACCAAGAAGAAGGCAACGGGTGGAGGCAAGAGAAATCGCTAGAATTGAACAGCATATGAGAAAACCCATCATACCTGTATCACATTGGACCACTGCAGAACAAATAACTTCAACCATAAAAAGTATAACAAGAAGAAGAAGAAGAAGAAGAAGAAAGCCTTTCAAGTTTCAATCCTAAGCAACCATAAAAAGTATAAATTGTAAAAAAAAAATAGGAGAATGATATTGACTTATTGGCAAAATTGCTAACAATATTATGTAATGATGCTAGTAACAAAAAGAGTTATAGAATAAACAAAAGGATGTATGCTCACTTGCTCAGTCTCTGACTTAGACTTCTTCCCGTTGCCTGAATTACTGAAGTAATTCATGAATAAATAGTATAAACCAGTAAGATCATCACAAATTGTATTCATCTAAGAAGGTCAACTAAGTAACTCACCTCTCTTTCAATAGCTTGAACATCTATATTGTAGTTGTGACCTGCTTGAAGAATGCTATATCAATTGTGATTCTGTAGCACAATTATAGGGACAAGCAGCCTCGCTGCCATGTCAACAGTTTCAAACCTGAATTTGGAATAAAACAAGCCATATTAAAATGACAGAAAAAATAAATATATAATACATCTCTTAACTATACATATGTTCCATCTGACATCTATATAATAGATAAAGTCATCCTGACATGGCTGAGTGTTTGTCATGTATTCAAGAGCATCACACAGTTTTTAAACTTTAAAGCGTAGTGAAACCATTTCACGACATATTCAGTGATATAATTTGTACATCAATTACATCTGATTAATCTGTTCAATAATCTGTTTAATCTACGCGATTAACATGATTAGACTTAATATTATTGGCATTGATTAAACTACGCGAGAAGCCTAGGACACAAATCAGAATCTCTTATGGCCATAACCTGCACTGGACTCACCAAAATATGCATTAGCATGTTGTGTATCCTCGATTCATTGTATTAACATCTTCAGTGGAATATTTATCTATAAGACCATACCAGGCGAATAACCAAAATTCGCAACATCTAACACCTGGGCCGTAAGTTAACAGAGGGCATGTTGCTGGTGAGCATGCTAATGCATATTTGATTGCAAACTCATATGGAAATTCAGACTGAACATCTTAGCATACAGATTAGAAGGCTCAAGTTCACTCCTAAAATAGTATCTAGACAGTTGATGGTCCAACAAATATAATCGGACAAAACATGTCTGGGAAGAAAAAGGTAAGCATCAACATGTGATCCGAATACCCCATTTCAAGCTTAAAGCAAGTACCTGAAACGCATTTATCATGAACAAAAGGTAGTTTGTTTTCTCTGCCATATTAAGGTCCCTACCCTGCAATAAGAAATAAGAATGAGACATATTATGAAAAACATGACAAGACAACTGGTTGATATTTTTTGTAAGTAACAATGAGATCATCCCAAAGGCAAAAGTTGCACAAAAAAAGAAGTTTCAGAATGGAACTGGAATAAAACAGAACAGCTCAAAGATGAACTCACAAAAGTAAATAAAACACAACAGGCAAAAGCCACTATATCCTGACTTCCCTCAACTCAAAAGCTCGGCACAAAAACCATCCCAGTCATCTAGAGTATCTGATTTTACTGATAGACCATGCCAGAGCATCTGAGAAAGGACTTCTGCCGCCACATTCTCTCGGAACTGCACATAACAAAAACCAAGTCAGAAATGTTAAGATTGATATATATGTGTTCATGTATGTAGAAGTAGTATCTGTGTTACTTTTGTGATGTGTAGATGAGCAGACCAATCCAATCATCCTGCTGTGCCTTCTAGCCAATTGGATTGGTCCGATCGGCAACACCCTACTGTATATGTGTGTTGAACCTTGTATGTGTAGTGTATTCGCTGATTTCAATCTATCCAGAAAGTAACATGGTATCAGAGCGAACCTAGGGTTCATCGTTGCTGTTTGGTTCGCCGTCGTCGCGGCTGTCCTTCGTCGTCGCCTGCCGCCGTCGCGGTTTCGGGTCGCCTGCCACCGTCGCGGTTTCGGGTCGCCTGCCTGTGCGCATCCGCCGTGCGGTCGCCCCTTCCTGCTACACCCGTTGCGCGGTCCATGGTCGCCGTCGCTCTTCCTTCTACTGCGCCCGTCGCGTGGCTTGTGCGCCCGTCGAGCGTGCCCTCCCGCGCACCAGATCCACGCCACGTCTCCTTGTGCCTGTGCTGGATCCAGTTCCCTTGGTGGTTCCCCTGCAGAGTGCTCGGTTCCCATTGCCAAGCTCCTGCAGGCTCCCTCTTGGCTGTTCAGCTGCTGGGTTCAATCAGAACTACAATCAGTCTATGCTGCAAGCCTGTGAAGATTCAATCTGTTGCTGTTTGGCTCAATTTTGAAGCAATCGACAGAATTTCTGAAGTTAGTGTTCTGCATCTTCATCAACAGATCTCAAATTGGTGGTAATTTCTTTTGATCTCTCAGAATGTCTCAGCCCAATACAATTACTGTTAGTATTACTCTTGATGGTCAAAATTATTAGGAATGGACATTTTCTGTTGAAACTGTATTGAGAGGTCATGGGCTAGCTTTTCATTTGACTGATAATCCACCTTCAGATAATACTAGTATGGCTGATATCAGAAAATGAAAAATTAATGATGGTAAAGTGATAGCAGCCATTGTTAACAGTTCATGATCATGAGCTTGGCCAAGTTTAAGACAGCAAAAGAGATGTGGTCCTTTCAAAAACAACGCTATGTTTAAGATAGTGGTGCTCTCTTATACAATCTTATGCAACAAATTTATGTGATAGAACAGAATGACATAACCATCGATGAGTATTATTCAGCATTTGATCGGTTGATGGGACCTCTAGTGTCCATGATACCAAAATGCGAAGCAGAGCAGTGTACTACTCATACTTTCATGGAAAAGTTTCTTACATACCATTTTGTTATGGGACTATGCTCGGATTTTGAGGCTATACGCACAAAACTGCTTCACACTTTTGCCAACTTGACCATGGAACAAGCTTTGTCCGACCTGATTGCTGAAGAGTTTCGGCTCAAATCTTTAAATGTTCATTCTATGTCAGTGACACATAATGTGTTGGCAACCTCTCAGAGAGTCAGTACATCTCGGGACAGTACCTCTAAGATTTGTGAGCATTGCAAGAAGACTGGTCATCGCTCTGTCAATTGCTTCACACAATACCTAAAAAATTTGGCTGAGTATCGTGCACGTCGAGCGACCTGTGGACGTGGTGCATCAACCACTTCCAAAAGTTCAGTCTCCATTGCCACTGCTGCTCCAATTAGTGCATCTTAGTCTTCATGGGTTCTTGATTCCGGGGCCTCTTTTAATGTGACCTCAAATCAGTCTCAATTGGCCAATTGCAAGCCGGTTACTGATGGAGCCTCTGTCTAAACAGCTGATAGTACTTCTTGTCATATTACTCATTAGGGTTCTCTTTGCAATTATCACTTCTCTATACCTAATGTTTCCTTTGTTCTACAGTTATCTATGAATCTTCTCTCAGTTGGTCAAGTCACTGACCATAATTGCTTTGTTGATTTTGATGACTCATCATGTTTTATTTAGGATCTTCGCAGTAGAGCTGTGATTGGGACTAGCCATCGTCGTAGAGGTATTCCTAGCCTCTACGTTTTGGATACCCTTCGTCTTCTATCCTCTACCACTCCCACTGTCTATGTGTCCTCCGCTATCTCTACTACATCTTTTGTTTAGTGGCATCATCGTCTTGGACATCTATGTGGGTCTTGATTGTCTACCTTAATTAATAGAGGTTGTTTAGGTCAAGTCCCTATTGAGTCTAGCTTTTATTGTAAGGGGTGTAAGCTTGGAAAACAAATTCAACTTCCTTACTCCTCTAGTACTTCACATTCTGCTAGACCTTTTGATCTCATTCACTCAGATGTATGGGGACCCGCTCCTTTTGCTACAAAAGGTGGTCATAAACATTATGTCATTTTTATTGATGATCACTCTCGATATACTTGGATTTATTTCATGAGACATCGCTCTCAGTTGCTCTCTATTTATCGGTCTTTTGCTTGTATGGTTCATACTCAGTTTTCTACTCCTATCAAAGTTTTTCATTCTGATTCTGGTGGTCAGTATTTTCTCATTCTTTCCATTAGTTTTTGACTTCTAAGGTCACCTTGCCACAACTTTTTTGTCCTGGTACTCGTGTTCAAAATGGTGTGACTAAACATAAACATCGTCATCTTATTGGGATAGCTCACACACTTTTGATTGCATCCTTTGTTCCCTCTCATTTTTGGGGCAAAGCTATTTCCACTGCTGTCTATCTCATCAATCATCAACCATCTGCCAAACTTTCTGACAAGTGTCCTAGTGAGATTCTTTTTGGAATAGCTCTCAATTATGACTATCTTCGGGTTTTTGGATGCACTTGCTATGTTTTGTTTGCTCCTCATGAGCGCATTAAGTTAACTGCTCAGTCAGTTGAGTGTGTTTTTCTGGGGTATAGTCCCGAACATAAGGGCTATCGTTGTTATGATCCTTCTTCTCGCCGCATCCGTATCTCATGTGATGTTATCTTTGTTGAGGATCGTCCCTTCTTTTATAATCCTACCACAAAGTCATCCTACTCTCCCACAGAATCCACATCCTTCCTCCTATCTCTTTTAGTGATCACTCTCCTACCACCTCTCCACCACCATCACCAACTCCTCTCACTTTTCCTGAGTCCTCCACATATCCTTCCATTCCTCTTCCACCTAAACCACCTATCATTCATGTTTATACTCGTCGTTCCTCCGATACACCTCCTACCTCCATTCATCCGGTTGATCCCGATACTCCTATTCCTCCTCTTATCCCTGATGCTCCTGCTATTTCTAGCTCTAGTGAGACACACACTGTTTCTGATGAGTATTCAGTTGGCCCCAGTTATCATCTTTGGGATCGGACCACTCTTAAGCCTCATGACAGGTTGGTTCTTTCTTATGAGACAGCTATGCTTCATGAGCCATCCACCTATCAGGAAGCATCTACCATTCCAGAATTGCAACATTCTATGTCTGAAGAACTTGCTGCTCTTAATCGCACTCATACTTAGGATGTTGTTTCATTGCCATTACATGTGGTACCTATTACATGTAAATGGGTGTTCAAAATCAAGACCAAGTCAGATGGTTCTTTTGAGAGATATAAGGCTCGTCTTGTTGCCAGAGGTTTTCAGCAGACTCAAGGCCTTGATTATGATGAGACTTTTACCCTTATTGCTCATATGATAACTGTTCATACTCTCGTTGCTGTGGCTGCTAGTTGTTCTTGGACTATCTCTCAGATGAATGTCCAAAATGCTTTTCTGCATGGTGATTTACATGAGACAGTCTACATGCAGCCACCTCCAGGTATGGATGTGCCCTCTAGATATGTTTGTCGTCTTTATCGTGCATTATATGGTCTCAAACAAGCTCCTCGTGCCTAGTTTGAGCGATTTGTTTCTGTGATACATACTGCTGGTTTTGTTTCTAATGAATATGATCCAGCTTTGTTCATTCATCTCTCTCCACGTGGACGTACTTTGCTTCTTCTATATGTGAATGATATGTTGATCACAGGTGATGATGTTGACCATATTTCTAAGGTGAAGCAGCAACTTTGCACAGAGTTTTTGATAACTGATTTGGGTCCTCTTGGTTATTTCTTGGGAATTCAAGTGCTGCACACTAAAAGGGGATATTATTTGTCTCAGTCCAAATACATACATAATCTTCTTTCTCGTTCGGGTATCACTAATGATCGGACTGTTTCCACTCCTATGGATATTCATTTGCATCTTCGTCCTACTGATGGCACACCACTTGAGGATCCCTCTTGATACCAGCACATTGTGGGCAGTTTGGTGTATCTCACTGTTACTCGACCGGATATTGCTCATGTTGTCCATATCTTGAGTCAGTTTGTGAGTGCTCCTACTTCTACTCATTTTGGACATCTACTTCATGTGTTGCGCTATTTAAGGGAGACATCATCTTAGAGCTTATTTTATTCTCATGATACTCCACTTAAGCTTCATGCCTACTCGGACTCTAGTTGGGCAAGTGATCCAATAGATCATCGCTCTGTTACTGGCTACTGTATTCTTCTTGGCTCTCTCCTCTTGTGTGGAAGTTCAAGAAACAAACGGCAGTCTCAAGATCTAGCACAGAAGCAGAACTTCGTGCACTTGCCACTACTACTTCTGAGATTGTGTGGCTAAGATGGCTCTTGGCTGATTTTGGGGTCTCCTGTGATGATCTCACATCTCTTCTTTGTGACAATACTGGAACCATACAGATTGCCAACAATCCTGTGAAGCATGAGCTTACCAAACATATTGGAGTTGATGCCTCCTTCACTAGGTCTCATTGTCATTAGAAAACTATTGAGCTCCAGTATGTGCTATCTAAGTTACAAATTATGGATTTCTTCACCAAAGCTCAGACTCAAGCGTAACATCGACTTCATTTACTCAAACTCAATGTGTCAGATC
Organism: Zizania latifolia; assembly: GCA_000418225.1. Classification (NCBI taxonomy): domain Eukaryota; kingdom Viridiplantae; phylum Streptophyta; class Magnoliopsida; order Poales; family Poaceae; genus Zizania; species Zizania latifolia. The sequence goes on from KE373046.1 coordinate 1,173,376, forward strand.
CACCTTAAGTTTCAGGGGGTGTTAAGATTGATATATGTGTGTTCATGAATGTAGTAGTAGTATCTGTGTTACTTTTGTGCTGTGTTGATGATCAGACCAATCCAATCGTCCTGCTGTGCCTTCTAGCCAATTGGATTGGTCCGATCGGCAACACCCTGTTGTATATGTGTGTTGAACCTTGTATGTGTAGTGTATTGGCTGATTTCAATCTATCCAGAAAGTAACAAGAAACCCTAGAAATCACCCAAACAAGGAAGCTACCAGTAAATACTCTAATTCGACTAGTAGTTTGAAGCACAGCACCTTCTCGTTAACCATGAGGATCATGGACATGACGTGCTCGAAGGACGCGGAATCCGGGTCAAAGTTCGGCTAGAGGTAGTTCTTGAGGTACTGGCTGACCTCAAGGATCATGACGCGGTGGATCGGGAAGGTCTCGCGGTCGTGCCCCTTGACGTGGAGTTTCGTGGCATAGTTCTCCCTGACGAGACCAGCATCGAAGGCAGCTGCAGTGGCGGGCGCGCCGTAGTGCCCGGTGGCGATGTATTTATACAGATCCACCGCAGCGGTCCTCACGGTGACCGCAGCCACCCCCGCCGTTGGACGACATTCTTGTGTTAGGGCTACGGCGGCTGGGCACCTACGCCCGTAAGTCATTGCCGAATCTAACGACGGGGAGCAGCGGGCGGTGGAAGGCGGCAGGGGTCAGGGAGCAGCGGCGAGGCTAACGAGGAACAGGGCGAGGGGGAGGAGGTGGAGAGGGCTAGATCAGGAGTAGGGAATAGGGCGGGCGAATCACCGAATGGCAGGGGTGGCGTGTGGGCGGACGGCTCTATGGCATCTTTGCACAAATGCCCCTGTGTTTCCTGGTTTTAGAGCGCCGTCCAAATTTCTGAATTTTATCTTCTTTGCATGAATTTACCCAGGAACATGAGGGCCTAGACGTAAGATTTTCAAACGTGGAAAACTCCGAGGAGGGCCTCATCTTAATTACTGAAAAGGCGAGGTCTTTTTCATAAAACTGCTAGCAGCTGCTCGGGGCGATGTGGCGGCACGCGGAAGTGGTCACGCCGCCCAAAAATGCTCTCAGAGCAGCAGATCGGTGGAGGTTTAAAGATATACAATGTGAATTGTTGCCGGTGCTACTGATAAAAACGGACCAGATAGCTTCCGTCCGAAATACTTAAAACGGATTCAGATTCAATTTTTTTTGATACGGATGTTTTTGAATACAGATTTTTTATAGGAAAACAGATATGATATCACTGGTATCCGACGGATATAGATTCAGATAATCAGGATAACACCTATTCGGATATTGGGATAACTTTTCTGCTGCCGCACCTTGCCACCTCTCTGTTGTCGCACCCTACCACCACTCCTGCTGCATCCTACCGCACACTGCCGCCTCCTTCCCATGCCACGCTGCCCCGCGCCGCGCCACTCCCCGCCACACCATAGCCGCGTTGCCCCGTGGCCACCTCTCCTGCCTCTTTCACGTGTCACGCTGCCCCATGATGGCCCACGTCGACCGCCTCACAGCCACCTCTCCTATCGCACAGCTCTGCCACCTATCGTGCTGCCTAGCGGCAGCGTGCGTCGACTCATGCCTGACAGCCCCCACTGTGTCGTAGCCACGCTGTCCTGTGGTCGCCTTTCCTGCCACACCGCCTTGCCATGCTATCGCCGCCCCGCCCCACCTCATCGTTAAGAGGAAGAAAGAAGTAGGGGAAAAAGGGAAACAGAAGAAAAGAGGGGATAAAGGGAAAGGTAGAAAGAGAATGGAAAAAAATAGAAAAATAGAAAAGACATTTTTTTGCATAATTTAAAAATTTTAGAAACCGGAAGATTTCTATGGTTGAAAAATCTAACATTTCCTCCAGGATTTTAAAAATAATCGAATCTTTTGAAAGATTTTGAAATTCAGAAAAATTCTTAATTTGGAAAATATTTTAATGAAAAACATCTTACTTTATATATCTCTGCAAGACTCCAGGTAAATAAAGAATATTTGTATTTTTAATCTACATGTTGTACTTCAAGTAAAGTAAAGACTATTTTCTCGTTCCAATAAATATCCGTTACCATATCCATTCCGGTTTGTATTCAATCTCTATTCGTATTCATATATGTATCCAGGTTATCCGAATTTGAATTCAAAAATATGGAAATGAATATGAAATCAACAATATATGTTTGTATCTGATCTGTTTTTATCCTTAGCTGGTGCTACAACGTGGGTTAGATCAACCAAGAGCCGACATGAGCACTAAATATAAATCTAATAAAGAGCGACAGAGGGAAGGAAGACACAGAAGTAGAAGATGAAACAGTATACCAGGCACTGTGTTGTTGGGTTTAGTCCCACATCGAGTATTGATAGTGGGAGAGCAAACTTAAAAGGAGATTAGATTTAGTCCCACATCGAGTGTTGATGGTGGGGGAGCTGCTGTCTAATTGGAGAGAGTATGGAGTTCGTAACTGATCATGCATGATTCCATTTCCTCCCCACGTAAAAGGTGGGTCGTCATCCAATTTTCCAGTCATTGTTACGCTCATGGATTGGTTTGGTACGTACATAGTCGTTAAAGGGCCAGCTAGCTAGGGATAAATAGTCCCATATCGAGTATTAATGGTGGAAAAGTAAACTTAAAAGGAGGAACAACTTCCACGGTTTCACCCATCAAATTAGTTTTTTGAGTTAAGTAGACCTAAAATTTAAATTGTCGCCTCAATTAGACTTATGAATGAGCAGGTATAGTTCAACCTGAATGAACCAACCCACAATGTAGCGCGTCGAGCTCCCATATGTCAGTTTCACTATCGAGCTCCCATACATCAGTTTCATTTTTAAACATCCATACAATCTAAAAAATTCCAAATCGGCTTCGATCAAACGAGGCAAGCTAGTAAACAAGAAGGGAAGCTAGCTAGCTCATTGGCGTATATAAGACCCGAAGCGAGGGGGAACTTCGCATTGAACAATCAAGGACACAGAGTACAGTGAATCAGAGCCCAATCGCACGGAAAGGGATGCTTAACTTTAGCGCAAAGGTGTCATCACCTTTTCAAAACAAACAAGCGCCCGTACGGCTCCGATGGCGATGACAACGCACGCAGGAACGCGAAGCAGCTGGCTCAACTCGAATCATATATCATTTTTGAAATATTTCAAGGATCCGATCATTCCAAACCGTCTCGAATACACGAGAGCGGTCACGGAATTTGAAATGCCCGGGTTCAAAAAATTCGGGAGGGTTTGAAATTTCAAATGCGGTGACAAATGCTACTACAATGGAAACAAATTAGATTCCTCCAATACTAATACTCCCAAAAATGCACGAATCGGCGAACTCCTACTAGAGAGAGAGAGAAACACTTCGATATTTAAGGGCGAGGGGATTCGGAAACGAACGCAGGAGACAGCTTCCCGCACCACACGAACCATCCAATCGGGGAAGCTAAGCAACGAACTGGACGCACGAACAGTATTACCAAGCTGCAGGTTAGACTCGTTGAACTCACCTCGATGGGGGGAGGGGGGAGCGATGAACTAAACCAATGTGGCGCGGTGGGCGGGTGGTGGCGATGGGAGTAGGATCCCGAGGTATGTGGAGCCGTGCGACGAACTATGGCAGATTTTTCCGGTGCGGTGAGCAGAGGAAGGACGTGGCGTGGTGAAGGGAGGAACGCGCACGGTAACAACTGTACTGCTGGTTTTATCTTTTTTTCTTTATGCACAGCTGCTTTTATCTCACGTCACAACTACTTTTTCTATAATTTTATTATTACAAAGAAGAATTTTTTCAATAAAAGAAAGAATTTGCGTCATAATCTCTCTATTCTATAATATAGAAGGCAGACTTGCGCACATTGCGCGCCATATCGATGAGCCTATAAGAATGCCGTATTATTTTAAATGTATAGAAATTAATAACTAATATAATAAGAAAAATAACATTAATTTATATGTTGATCGGTACTACAATAAGAAATGAAAAATTAATTGCAATAACACATAAAAGTTTAAAAGCAGAGGTATAGTCATCATTGTCATACATCCACAGTGTAGGATCGAAACTAACGACCAGAGGGGGAGGGGGTGAATGGGCGCAAAATAAAAAACACAGATAAAACAAAATCTCCTCAACTCCTTGAATTGAACTTGTGGGTGGCTTCAAGAGACTCAGCGCAAGACTGTGCAAAAATATCCACTCGAAGCAAGTTGATACAATCTCCACCAAAAACAAACGCCGAAAAGGTATTGCCTAAAGTAAATACAAGTGTTAAATTGCCCAAAGTAAAGACAAGTGTTAAACGATCAATCAAAATGCATCCACGAGTGCAACATACGTTCTATTGAAAAAGACACGTACAAAGCACTCATGCGCAAATGATCGAACACTTGATGTGTGACTTCATTGATAATTCATCAAACACCTTGA
>KE373047.1:46856-67300 GCA_000418225.1 Zizania latifolia
TCACGGTCAAGCTCCTTCATCTTCTTTCTTCACTCGACGCTTCATGTCTTCTTTCCCCGTTGACAATCACTCATCATCCCCATGGTATACACCATGGATCCTCACCGATGGAAGCTCAATCCTAACAAATGCGTCTTTGGGGTACCATCAGGGCAATTGCTCGGGTTCATCATCAGCAACCAAGACATCGAGGCTAACCCAGATAAGATAGCGCAATAATGAAGATGGAAAAGCCCAATAATACCAAAAAAGTTTAGAATCTCATGGGTTGCATGATGGCCCTCAGGAGATTCATCTCTTGACTGGGAGAAAGGAGAGCTCCTTTCTTTAAATTATTGAAGAAAGAAGAAAACTTCCAATGGACGGTCGAAGCCAACGAGGTATTTTTGGCACTGAAAAAATTCTTGACCTCGCCTCCAATCCTCCCAGCTCCAAATCCAGAACAGGTCTTTCTTCTCTACATCGCCGCCACAACCAACGTCATCAGCACAGCAATTATGGTTGAGAGGCTCGAGGAAGGACATGTTTTCCTGGTCCAAAGGCCGGTATACTTCATTTCAAAAGTCCTTAGCCTATCAAAAGCAAGGTACCCTCAAGTGCAAAAGCTCCTTTACGCCGTCCTACTCATCGCTTGGAAGCTTAAGCATTATTTCTAAGCCCACAAAATCCTGGTGGTCACAGAGTACCCTCTGGGCGATACACTTCACAATCATGACGCAACCGGGTGAATCGTAAAATAGGCCATCGAACTGGGGGAGTATGCAATGGAGTTCTAGTGCCGCACCGCCATTAAATCACAGGATCTAGCCGACTTTATCACAGAGTGGACCAAAATCTAACTACCTCCAAGCCAAGAAGAAAAAGAGTATTGGACGATGTACTTCGATGGCTCCCTAAGTATAGATAGGGGGGAAGAACCGCTGTACGTGCTGCAGCTACTATTTAAAGCTTCCAATGATGCGGCCGAGTATGAGGCCATGTTACGTGGCCTCCAGATAGCAGTATCTCTCGGGGTAAAGCGACTCGTGGTCTATGGAGACTCCATGTTAGTTATCAGCCAGGTTATTAAGGACTGGTCTTGCACCAGCGATAAGATAGATGCCTACTATGTCGAGTTTCGGAAACTCGAGGGCAAGTTTTTCGGCATAGAGTTTCACCATATCTCCCACGACGATAACTCATCGGCCGATGCCCTGGTATGCTTCAGATCCTCTCGAGCTACAGTCCCCAAGGGTGTTTTCATCTAGGAGCTCACCAAACAGTCGATCAACGATGATGAACACCAAGCCACTAGCTCACTAGTAATTATTGCTATGGCCGAAGACATCGACGACCGGCGGTGGCCCATCATCGAGTACATCCTAAGGGCATAACCCTGAAAGATAAAACCTTGGCCGAGTAATTGACACGATGAGGCAAGCAATACGTGGTCGTCGGGAATAAGCTATACAAGCGTGCAGCCTCAACAAGGGTACTTTAGAAGTGCATCCTGCCAAGCAAAGGTCTCCAGATCCTCAACGAGGTTCACGCAGGAGCATGTGGCAATCACATCGGGGCTAGAACTCTGGTCGAAAAAGCCTTCCATTCAGGTTTTTTCTAGCCAGTGGCTAACAATGACGCCAAAGAATTAGTCATAAAGTGCACCGGGTGTCAGTTCTTCACTAAACAAAATCACCTGCCAGCATAAGCCCTTCAAATGATCCCGCCAACCTGGCCCTTCACTTACTGAGGGCTCGATATGGTCAGCCCTTTCTAGAAGGCTTCCGAAGGAATCGACCGGCTGCTGGTGGCCATTGATAAGTTCATCAAGTGGATAGAGGTAATGCCACTAAAAACTGCATAGCCAAAAAAGCAGCATAATTCATCGAAGGAATCACCTATCAGTTTGGCGTCTCGAACCAAATCATAACCATCCTCGGGACTCTGTTCACAGCAAATGATTTATGGGATTTCTATGAAGAAAGATTGATCAAGGTCAAGTATGCGTCAATCATGCATCCTCGGGCCAACGGGCAATATGAGCGTGCTAACGGGATGATCCTTCAAGGCCTAAAAGCCTGAATCTTTGACACCTTATAGAAGTACGTTGGAAGATGGCTACAGGAACTCCCCACAGTACTCTGGGGGCTCCGCACGTAGCCGTAAAGGGGCACAGGACAGACATCTTTTCTCCTCATCTACGGCTCCGAGACAATTCACTCGGGCAACATGCTACACAAATCCCCTCGAGTCTAGCACTACGACGAAGGAACAGTAGAACAAACCAGGGCTGAACATATCGACTCCATCGAGGAAGCCCAGATAGCGGCCGTAGTGCAAGCAGATCAATACCAACAGGCCCTCTGGTGGTATCATGACTGTAATGTATAAAGCGGAAGTTTTAAGGTCGGTGACCTAGTACTTCGTAGGGTACAATCAACCATCGGGATGCACAAACTTTCTGCCCCCTGGGAAGGACCTTTCATCGTCTCTGAAGTAACAAGATCAAGGGCCTACAGGCTAATACAAGAAGACAATCAAGCAGTACCAAACTCATGGAACATTGAGCACCTCTATAGATTTTATGCCTAACAACATTCTGTAAAATAACTTCTGTTACTTCTATTTTCAATAAATTATGTTTAGGCACCCATCGACCTCGTGGTGCTGTTTCTTCACCGACATCGCCGACTACTTCCCCCTAGACATGCAATTAGGCCGAGAAGGGGTAAGCCTTTGGGCTGTACACCCGTAGTCGAGCATATTTTCTCGCTGACCTCGCTAACTACTTACCCTAGACATGCAACTAGGCCAGGAAGGGGTAAGCCTTAGGGCTGTATACCCATAGTCGAGCATCTTTTTCACCGACCCATGCCGATCACATCCCCCTCCGTGTTGGGTGCCAGATGGCCATCGTGCATGCAATCGGACACAGGAGAGGGTAGACTCTTTAGTCGTACACTCGCAATCGTGCATCTTCGCCAACCTCGCTGACCTATGCAGACTACATCCCCCTCCGAGTTGGGCCCCCCATGGTCGCTGTGTTGGGGAACGGATAGGCTACGCTAGCAAGAAAAGAAAATTTCTCCACCACGTCCACCCAGGAACCATGCAAGCAATGGGATCATGAATTGTTACCTCTAGTCACAAGACGTGCTAGGGCAGCGGAAGAAGAGTTGAAGAAGCACGTCCTTGATCAGCTCCACCTAGCTCCGTCCAATCATTAGCGATGAAGACACGGCACCACGATATCCATAGGAAGAAGATCAGCACCGCAATGGTAGCAGTGCCTCTATGGTATCCATACGTACAAGGATAGGATCACCTCATGCCGGTATGCTAGTAAAGTGCGCGAGACTAGGGGAGATGCGGCCATAGCAGGTGAGGCCAGGGGAGAAGTGGCGGCTAGGGTTAGGAGAGGTCCAACAACCTTTTGTGCCCTAGATTCTCCTCTCCTTATATAGAGCCCAATGATGGACCTTTAATCAACACTAAAGTCCACTAGATCTAATCTACACGTCCGGCCCGAAAGTTCCGGCCGGGGACCAGAACTTCCGAAAATAACATTCTGTATTGAATTTATTTCGGCCCAAAAGTTTTGGCCGAAGCCCGGAACTTTCGGTTCGTCCATAATTCGCCTCTAGAGCAGGCCCAGAAGTTCCGGTTATGTTCTGGTCCAACCAGAACTTTTGGTTCCTCCAGAACTCGCCATCTGGGCGGACCTGGAAGTTTCGGTCCAACCAGAACTTCTGGTTCCTCCAGAACTTGTCTCTAGGGCATATTACCATCAATCTCCCACTTGCACCAGAGTCAATACTTGCAAGCTATAAAACAAAGAGTCTCACAAATAAGTCACATACTTGCTGATCAATGTAAAAGATGATTATTTAAGGAACAAGATAACCAATTATCTAAAAATACATTTAGCATAGACAAGGCACCTTCTCTCACATACACTAGACTCAATCACGCAAGTATCTAATACCCATAGAGCTCAAGTGCGCCTCATGCTTGGAGTGAGAGAGAGGTTTCGTCAACGGATCACCAATATTCGAATCCATGTGCACCTTACATATCTTTACACCACCTCTATCTATGATCTCTCGGATGAGGTGATAGCACCGTAGTATGTGCTTGGACTTCTGATGTGACCTACGCTTCTTGGCTTGTGCAATGGCATCACTATTGTCACAATAGAGGTCCATTGGACTAGACGCACTAGGGACAACACCAAAATCATAAATAAACTTTCTGATCTAAACAGCCTCCTTTGCAGCTTCAGAAGCTGCTACGTACTCGGCCTCCGTTGTTGAATCTGCAACCGTTTCTTGCTTAGAACTCTTCCAACTCACTACGCCTCTATTAAGACAGAACACAAATCTAGATTGTGATCTCGAATCGTCCTTGTCGGTTTGGAAGCTAGTGTCAGTGTAACGATTTACAACGAGCTCCTCCGCACCTCCGTAGACTAGGAACATATCCTTAGTTCTTCTCAAGTACTTGAGGATACTCTTCACTATCGTCTATGACATTCACCCGGGTTTGATTGGTATCTGCTTGTAACACTTAGAGCATAGGAGACATCTAGGCGTGTACAAAGCATGGCATACATGATGGACCGATTGTGGAAGCATACGGGATCACACTCATCTTCTCTAGCTCATCAGGTGTCGAAGGACATTGACTCTTGCTGAGAGTAATACCATGTGACATTGATAAGAAACCTTTCTTGGAATCCTGCATATTGAACCGTTTCAATACCTTGTCAATGTAAGTGCTTTGGCTTAATCCAATTAGCCTTCTCGATCTACTTCTATAGATCTTTATGCCCAATATGTATGCTGTCTCTCCAAGATATTTTATTGAGAAACTTTTTCGCAACGAAGATTTAACATCATTGAGCATCATTTTCGATCAACAAAATATCATCTACATACAAGACCAGAAATACAAGTGCGCTCCCACAAGGCTTTTTTTGTAAACACAAGGCTTTTCTTCATTCTGAATGAAACCAAACCCTTTGCTCACTTCATCAAAACGAAGATTCCAACTCTGAGAAGCTTGCTTCAGCCCATAAATGGACTTTTGAAGCTTACAAATTTTCTCAGCATTTTTTGGATCGACAAAACCATCAGGCCGTGTCATGTACAAATCCTCACTTAGGTTTTCATTAAGAAAAGCTGTTTTGACATCTATTTGTCATATCTCATAGTCATAATATGCGGCAATTGCTAGGATGATCCGGATAGACTTTAGCATTACGACGGGCAAAAATGTTTCATCATAATCAACACCTTGAATTTGCCTGAAACTTTTTGCCACCAATCGTGCCTTATAGATGTGAACATTTCCATCAACGTCTATCTTTTTCTTAAAAATCCATTTACACTCGATAGTTTTGACACCATCTGGTGGATCGACTAAGTTCTAAACTTGATTCTCTCGCATGGATTCTAACTCAGATCTTATGGCTCCAAGCCATTTCTTAGAGTCTAGTCCCATTCAACAATGGACAAGTACCATAGAGCATACCGGTTCATCCAGAATTCGTCTCTAGAGTAGGCCTGGAAGTTCTGGTCCAACCGGAACTTCTGGTTCCTCCAGAACTCGCCACCAGGGCGGGCCCAAAAGTTTTGGTCTAACCAGAACTTCTGGTTCCTCTAGAACTTGTGTCTAGGGCATATTACCATCACGCCGTGCATGCAACCGGATCCTGGAGAGGGTAGGCTATTTAGCCATACACCTGCAGTCTTGCACCTTCATCAACTTCGCCAATACACCATGTGGGTGATAATGCACAATACATGACAAAAATCACGCAAGGCAAGGACACTGAATTGTCTTTATTTTCAAAACTAATCTTTTACAGGGACCACATTACTTCAAAGAAGGGGACACAACACTTCTACAAAGAATACATTACTTCAAAGAAGAGGACATAACCTCCTTTAGATATTCAACAGAAGAGAAAAATGTAAAGACGGCTAGAGACAGCATTCCGCAAAGCAAACATAGCCGCCACAAGTGACAAGGTTCTCAGAGACCACCACTACCGCAGCAGCTTGACACGATGCAGCATCAACCTATCACGACCACCACAAGCACCAAGGATCTCGGGAGCCACTACAACGGCAGCATCAACTCCGCATGATCCTCGTGTTGACAGGAGGATATGGCCACCACCCCTGAGAGACTAGCACAAAGAGACGCCGCCTTCTTCACCAAGAGGAAAAATAGGGCGGCCTTGACGATGGGGGTCAAGGTGCCTACTTCAGTGGATGCCACCAGCCTCTTTCGCCCGATCAATTCTCTATCTCGATGCTCATGCATTAAGGTAAGCAGCACAGAAGCATCTAGTGACAGGACATCGACAAAAAGGATGACACCAGGGGAAAGCTTCGGGGATGGCACAATATCATCCTACGTCGCACTAGGTCAAAGATCACAGATCACGCAGTGAAGACAAAGCAAATCCATACAAGGGCGAACATATCAACAAACCTGAAGTCATGAACTCTCAACGCATAGGCCTATGAAGTTCATAGTAGACGGAAAAGCCAACGCAACACAGATCCTTCGGGCAACAAGCGATAATAACAGAAACAACGATGATTCTTTCCTCGCCCGGTACATCAGAGATCAAGAAAGATGATAGAGAACTATGGTAGAGAGCCCAACAGGAGAGAGAAGAAGCACATAGGGATGTGGAGAAGCTCCATTGCAGAGACGAAGGGGATTCTACGATTTAAATAGGAGTGCTTCTTCAGCAATGTCAACAGCCATGATCGCCGCTAGGAGCGTCGCTTTGGTTACTGTGCGCTTTATGGCAAGGTGGACGGGATGATTTCGCCTCCTTATCTGCACCCACGTCCTGCACCCGCACTTGGCCCTATCAGAAATAAAGCGTCTCCTCTATCCTTTCATCTGCAGCGCATTAACTGCGTGAGGAGTAGACTAAAAAGCAACCTTTTTTGGGCGCACTAGCAGAATTCGTGACGTTTGGGATTATCTGTGCTCACGAGTCCCATGCCTAGTGACTCGAGCGTTCGAGGGCTCTCACGCTTAGGGGCTCACGCGCTCGGGGACTCATGCGCCCGAGGACTTGTATGCTCAAGGATTCTGACGCTTGGGGGCTCACGTGCCCGGAGACTTGTGCGCTCGAGGACTCCCACGCTCAGGGATTCCCACGCCCGGGGGCTCACACACCTGGAGACTTGTGCGCTCGAGAGCTCCCACGCTCGGGGGCTTGCGCACTCGAGACTTTGCATGCTCAGGAACTTGCGTGCCTAGGGACTCACGCGCTCGAGAGCTCTCATGCTCGGGGGCTCGCATGCTCAAGAACTTGCCTGCCCAAGGATTTGAACACTCAAGGACCTGTATGGTCGAGGGGCCAAGCCCCGAAGTCTCAAAATCAACCATGCTCGAGATCACGATGGTCTCAGGACTTCAGCAAAAGTATTTTCAACCAGGCCTCAACACCAACAGTTTTAGAAGACAAGATTGTCTACAGACCTCGAAGAAGTCATCAAAAATCAAAAGTCCCAGAATGCTTTCTTGGTATGTTATTTTTTGACCCTCGAGCTAAATGTTCCTTTTAACTCGAGGCTTGAGGGCAACACCATGTGGGTGCACCTACACGGTGCACCTCACACAAAGAAGAAGATTAAAGAGTTTTTCAGAAGTCATCAAAATTCAGCAGAAAGTGTCAAGGTTCAGATTAAAGAAGAGCTCCTCCCAGCTTATTCAGTCAAAAAATTTTAACCAAGTTAAGAAGAGCTCGGGGGCTGCTGTCAGGGATGTGACCCTCGGGTACCCCATGGTTGGGCTTATCAGTCCAAACTGAGTGCAGGAAAAGTCTAGCATTGCCATCCGGTATGGCTCATAGAGGGGGGTTCGGTCATGATAAGTAAGGTTAAGTACTTATCGAATGACTGAACTCTAGATATGGTATATCGAGATATATTTGCACCGAAATCTATGTAATTAGGAAATTAGCACCCAAGTTCGGTATGCAATCCTAGATCGACTAGGGGTAGAGTCCTAGGTTGTTGGGCTCACCTCCTGAGTATATAAAGGAGGCGAGGCATCCCCTAGAGGCAGCTCATCTAGTCATCTAGCACCATCATATTTTTTCTTGCTTTGAACATCTTAAGCTTCCATAGCTTAATTGCGTCGTATTGTAAGCTCATCCACTATACTATACACGAAAACACTAGACGCAGGGTTATTATCCTCTAGGAGACTCGAACTAGTATAAACCTTGGTTCTTGTAATCTAGAGTCAACCATCGGATTTGAACGCGCTATGCTTCCCTTACACACATCTAATCACCACCTCATGTATCCTTTAGGTAGACTGCTTAGTGATTCACCAACAGTTATATATACCGCTATTACTTGAGTCCATTCTTATGTCTTGTGAGGCTTTCTCTTTAGCATAATTATTGAAAATGGTAGCCCTGGTGGACAGCGGGGCTCCCATTGTTAGTACCACAAAGTCCCCTTCGACTAGGAAGACTCGGTCAGAAAATGCACACCACCCTTTACTCAGGCATAAGCTGCCTCTATAGTTTTCAACCTCGATCATATTGGTGTAGCCATTTCTTATTGATATCTCAAGAGTGTTACCCTCATGAATGTTATGGTGATTGACGAAGGTTTTTAGTAGAAACTAGAACAATGAGATAACATCACATCAGTTTGTTATGATTTTGTTATCATATAAATAGAAAATGCAATGTATATACATATGATATAACATCTTTGCCAACGATCGATTTTCAGAAGGCAATCCTTCGGATCATAAGCCGACACCTAAAATAGGTAATTGTTAAACCAATTTCACTTGAGATTGTATAAAAGTTGACGAACTAATCCACATTGCATATTCATCTGCATTATGTCACTTGTATTTGTAAATTAAACTAAGATGCATTGCATAACCGGTAGTAAAGATGCAGCATTTGCATTGCATATTTGAGTGAGTGTGTACTAGTCAACCGATGCAGAAATAGCAATCACATGTGTATTTTAGTACTAAGATTGTTGACAAGGATTACTACATCTATACATAGCATTTGTAGTACAGATCAACCAAATAACAATATCTCATAATGCAGTGTTCAATCAACCCTAAAATAACGAAAAAATGAGGAAAACAACGTACTCTAGTGGCGGCAGGCCTACTGCTGGAAGCACGATGTCCGGCGGCATCACTTCGAAGGCTTGCCATGTAGTTGCCTGATCGTCGATGAGCGGTTAGCTGGGCTAAACCCTAAACCCTAAACTGGTCGCATGGCAGAAGAAGAACTAAAGAACAGAGGCATAAATGAGGAACATGTGATTTTTGGGGATATCGAATACATTAGGAGAAATGTTTAGTACCGATTCAGGATACCACCCAGCGCTAAATTTATTAGCACCGGTTGATGTGCCCACCTAGTACTAATGGGTAGACTAGTTGGGTACCCTGACCGGTACTGATAAGTTTAGTCACAGGAGGTCTCCTAACTCGGTTCTAAAACTCTTTATTAGTACAAGTTGTGGCTACTCATGACGTTTTCTCTCTTTTCTGACCATTGCAGATGACTTTCGGTACCGACCCCCATTCCACTGCCCTTGCTCCACTGCCATGCCACCCATTGCCATGTGGCCTACAGCCAAGCGGCACCCATTCCACCGCCACGCCATCCTCGCTCCACCGCCGTGCTACCCACTGCCGCACCACCCCCATTTCACCACTATGCCGTCCTCGCTCCACCACCTACGCCACGCAGCCCCCTTTCCAATGCCATGTTGTGCCGCCCCCGCTCCATCGCCATGCCGTACCACTTTCGCTCCATAGCCGTGCCAAGCCACCATGGGATGCATCGCCGCCCGCTAGTGCCCGCGATGCAGCGCTGCCCACACGAGACGGGAAGTGGAGGTAGGAGGAAGGAAGGAAGGGAGAAGAAGGGAAAGGAAGAAAGGGAAAGGGAAAGGGAGAAAAGGAAAAGAGAGAAGAAGAAAAAAAAGAAAAAAAGAAGGGAAAAATATTTTCCAAAATTTTATATATTGGGATATTTTTAAGTTTAAAAATCTAACATTTCATCCAGGATTTCAAAATTATTTTAAAATATTTTTGAACTCAATAAAATTCTTAATTTGAAGTATATTCTAATTAAAAGATATCTTACTTTATTTATATCGGTAAAACTACAATTATAAAAGAATATTTGTATTCTTAACCTGTATGTTTTACTTGTAAAGTAGAAAAAGCTGTCACATTTATTACATACACAAATGTTTTTCTTTTTTCGATAAATATTCATAACCGTATTCGTATCCGCTCTGTATTCGTATCCGATAGTATTCATTTTTGTATCCATATCTAGAGTATCCGAATTTGAATCCAAATCGAAAAAATATGATATCACTAATATTATTAGTCCGTTCGTATTCGATCCATTTTCATCTTTAGACATGACCATCAGGGTCCCCGCGCTCCATTTCAAACTCTGCTTGTGGGCCTAGCCTGACTGGTAACCTCGGGCGGCAGATTGACCGCCCGCTTTTGTCCCTTGCGGCTATCGAGGCTTTAATTTGTAGAGGAACTCTGCTACAGTGTGTAGTCCAAAGCTTCGAGACAAAGAATAATTGACACAGTATGTAGGGGAAAAGCTAAACTTCTTTATTGCTAAGATTTAACCGCATACAATTGAGGAGAGGACACCTCTATTTATAGGCAAAACCCCTAACCGATAAGCATGCCCAACAAACCGTCCTTATCTACAGGATAGTCGGTTTCCTAACACTCCCCCTTAGGCACTCTACGCGTCATGCATATGCCTCATTAAAACTCCCCAAAAACCCAGTAGGAAAAATTAGGAGAAAGAGTACATAGCGTGCTTCTTGATTGCACGATTCAATTCAAGGGAAACTTCAGGAAAACTCATTCAAGGGAAAAAGAGTACAATTCACTCAAATATTTCATATGATCTTCAAGATCAATTTGGATACTTAGTCTACTTGACTAAGATTCAATTCTTCTTATCGGTGTTATGGGAATTCTAGTTCCAAGATTTCTCCCCCTCTTCTCTAGATCTTTATGAATTGTGGTCTACTTACAATGATCTTCTGTCCATGGGGGTTTGGAAGGAAATGACTTTTCAACACTTTCTGAGTGTAAGTGGACTGATGTACTAGAATTCATCAGTCACATGCTCTACCTACAAGCCTAAGCAAACTTGGTTCTATTCAAGTGTTTTGTTTCAAACTCAAATTCAAACAATGAGTTTGCTTCTTCAATTTCATATGGTATTCAGACCATATTCACAATCCATTCAGGGATCTTTATCATTCATGCAATATTTTTTTCAGAGAAAATATACTATATAATACTAAGATTATTTCTATTCTTTCTATCTTGGTTCAAGACATGGTACTTTACGTACCTTCATACAAATATCCGATCCAAGCTCACATGCAAATAACAACATCAATCAATTCATTACTCAGCATAATGTGACTTCAAGTCGATTTTCAACTTCATGTTGATTCATTCAACTCCTAGTTGATTTTGATTTCAACTACTAGTTGACTGCCAGTGAGATTATATTTCTAAGGGTAATTCAGCCCATAATCGCAGAATATATTTCACAATCAACTCCTGGTAGTTAAGTGAAAACTTTATACAATAAGCCATGCTTTTTCTCTTACTATTTTTCTAGTTTATTCAGACAATTCAGTTGTCATTGCCTTCTTATAATCTTCTCAATCTGACCTTTCCATTCATTGAATGAGCGATACAGGCTCAAAGTCAAGATTTATAATCGTGGTAATAATAAATAGTAAGTGTAGATAATTGGCAGTTGCTATATCATAGGATTCACCCGAACTTTTATAACTTCTAGTTATTTAATTATGGGTTGCACATTTTGGTGCTTCATCATCTTGCTCACCATTATTTCCATCATAGGAGCAAGGTCCTTTAGTGTACCAGCAGCTATTTTGGTGCGCACCTTATCGCTGGTTTCTTCCTGCATGGAAATATTCTTATTGGTATGCCTATTTCTGAGGTTCCATACCATTTGCCAGGTCTTAACTAGCTCCTCTTCTTTCTGTGGGGCAGTTTTCATGATTAAGTATAATAAGCTCCCATGCGCTGTTTTCAACAGACGTTTCCAGCTACTTAGGGGCATGAATAACCGGAGTTCTCGTTCTATTATTTTTGTTCGATGCCTCTAGATGAGATGAGGGATACCTTTTCTTTCTTCGGTATTTAACCCTCTCCGGTACTCTACATTCAGGTAATGCAACTTAGTCATATTTTTCAAATCACAAAAATAATTAGGCAGTATAACTTCTAGTTATTGGATACTTTAGGTAATTCTGTACTTCTAGTACTTCTTACATTGCATTCACTAGTGTGAGGTAATGTGTATGATCTCTTCCATTGCTACCATAATTTACCGATATTTTTCTTCTAAGGGCTCATTCTCTCCCCCTAAATGATGAAAAATTATAAAAGTAGAAGGCTACATGCAAATCTCCGTTCACACGTTTTACAGACTTTTCAGAGAGAGCATTTTCAATCTACTATAGTTGTGGGATATGCACATACTGTAGGTAGAAAATTCAACACTAGTTGCACTGTTGTTGAGTAGATGTTGTATGCCAATGGTTTGAATTACATTTGAGATCCGCTGCATTTAGAACTGCATGTCTTATTCATGACGGATAAATTACAACTCTACAATAATGGTATAGCAATTCTTCTAATTCTTCATTGCTTATGCTTAGTCCATTCAGGTGGACAAATGATACTTAGTGCACTACTTTGCTTCTCATGTCAATGCATTAGTCATCAAGGGCTATTCTTTAGCGTTGTCCATTCAAGTGGACTGCTTTTGATGATCAAGACATGAGGATCAAGAAGACAATAGACCTTCATGTGTCTATTACAAATATTTACGAGCTTCAAGCAGTATCGTAATAGCCCATGTTGGGATTTAATAATACCAAAACATCATCTAAATACAGTCTAGGAATGAATTCACATTGGTCTAGTGATTAATTTTCTAGAGGTGCATGCAGGCACGCTAATCTTCATGGTTTAGGAAATTATTTCACTTTTAAGCTATAATCATATGAGTTGTCAATTTATTTTTCTCATAATTCAAAAACAAAAATTGACATAATGCATAATTCTAAATGGGAGAAATAAAGTCTTAAAGTAGCACACTTCAAGTGTATTCATAGTTTAGCCCAAATATCAAAAAATATATACTTCTAGTATAATTTCTTTCAATTTCTGCAAACCATAAGAGAGTTCAAGAGGGTTCAAATACAACAATGCTTCATTACTATGTAAAGTTATCCCAAAAATAATATGACCATAGCTCTTCTAGGGCCTACAAAATACATTTGTTGCTTCTAGCAACGGTCATAATATTTCTAGTTCTCGTTCATCTAGAAACATTTCTTTCTTTCAAGGTTATATTTGTGGATCTACAAGCCACAATTGAATCATTCTTTTTATTTGGGCGCTACACAAGATTCTAGTCTAAGACAATTTATTCATGTGCGAGGAAGTAGCAACGGAAGAAAAAATGTCTTAAACATGCTTTGACATACTAGAAATAATTCTTTATTGCAGTGAAAGATATTTGCTCTTCAAGAACTTCCAATCTTTCATTCAATTCACTCTTCTAGAATTACAATTATTTAATTCTCTAATATTTAGCTACATTCAAATGATATAAGAACTCTAATTCTGAATAGAGTCTGCATGTGGACTAGCTACTTTTTCATTTATAGCTGATTTTTACTTGTGATGGTATAGATAGGCTTCTATTGATATCATGAGAAAGTCAACTGAGATTTCACAGACACTGCCACCTATCATGAGAGATTTATAGTTTCAATCGTGAGGATGTCCTTACTCACTATGATGGTAAGGTGTATCTCAAGTTATTACTTCTAGTATATTTTCATGATGTACTTTGGTGTCTTGCAAATTATAGAACCATATGACTTGACATACTTCTTTGTTGTCTCGCCATTCTTATCACTAGGCTTCACTTCATATGTCACCACCTTTTTTCATCCCTATCCCGTTTCTTATGACAGGTTTTGTGCAACTTTAAAAAAAGTAGCATTAGCTTCTAGGCTATTGCTCTTTCATTGTAGCTACGGAACAAAGTTCTTCCTTAGGATTTTATCCTGAACATTATCGAGCTATAATATGTCAATCAATTTAGAATACTGCATGTATTTTAATTGATGATAGTTGCGTCCAGATTCTACCGTGTTTGGGTGGAAAGTGGAGAGAGTCTTTTTAATTTCTCCTTAATCTGATATCTCTTTCTAGCGGAGATTCAGAAACGTGCAGATTCAGTGCAACGTGGAGTTAAACTCTCAGGCATATTCAGAAAGAGTCGGAGTCAGATCCATTCTTGCTCTACTAGAGACTTCATGGTGTACTTGAGGCGCTCGAAACGCTTATTCAAGGCATCTCATAGCACTCTCTAATTCATCATGGCCATATACTCATCCTTCAAAGTAGAGAGAGATATGTCGAAGAAAGTGAATTGCTTGATTATTTTCATCTGGCATAGGGCAGAAGCATAGTCTGTATGGCATATGACATTGTAAAGCTTCATGGCTCCAAGTACAATCCGGATATCCGGTGCCTAGGTGAGATGGTTGCGGCCATCTACACTTTGCTCAGTGAACTGCTTAGTCACGATGCAAGTTATCTATGATACGCATGTTACTTCTAGTAAAATTGCATCACATTGCTAAATAGAGACATGAATAAAATTACTATAATTTTCTAGTATTTTTGTATGCAATTCTATATTTACTGATAAGAAAGTACTAATGATTAAATGTATACAGGCAATTAAGGACAGTAAAATAGTAAACAGTAAGTAAGCATAGAAAATATTACTAAAAAGAAAAAAAACGAATGCGAAATTCGGTTTTCGGAGGTCCTTTTATGCAAGAAAAGGCTATTTTTGTAATTTTCAGCGAATCCGTGGGCCCATACACAAAATTCATAGTTTTTGCGTGATTTTTTAGAAATCCAGGGGCCTCCGCGCAAAATTCTTATTTTCTGCGCAATATTCAGAAAATTAAGGGACTAAAATACAAAAGTACTTTTTTTTCCTTTTCCTTTTTTTCCTTTTTGTTTTTCTTCTATTCTTCCCTTTCTTCTATTCTTCTCTTCCTGGCCAGCCCATTGTGGCCCATTCGGATGGAATTGGTTGGCGGCTAGGGTTTTCAACCCTAGCCACCAGCGCTGGGCGGCGGCGGTCCGTAGTTGTCGCGCACGGGCAGGGCGCACTGGTGGACGCGGAGGACTCGATGGCGCGGCACGCGGGTGGAGCGGCGTGCAGCGCGGAACGTAGGATGGGCGCAGATGAGCTGGCAGTGTGCGCAGGCGGCGCAGTTCGGGCACGGCGCGTCGCCTGTGGGGCGCACACGGTGGTGGCATGGCGGCGTGGCATTCGGGCACGAGCAATGGTGGGCGCGTGTAGTGGCGCGCCGAAGAGAGGGCCGTGCGAGGCCCTGCGGGGCCATGTGCTAGCCATGGGTGAGCGTTGCCATGAGGGGCGATGCGCTCGAGGGCGGCGGCGGCCAGCGCAGATGTGCTCCCGTGGGCAGTGGCTCATGCAGGCGTGCGGTGCGAGCGACGATGTGTGCGGGCGACTCGTGCTGACAGAAGCGCGTTCTGGTGCTGGCGGCGGGGCGTGTGCAGCGCATTCGGGCGCGTAGACGCGTGCAGCGCGCTGGTGCGTGCAGAGCAGTGCGCCGGGTGGGCCCAACGTGGGGCCGCTGCAGCGCCCGGCAGTGCGTGGCTTGCGGCCTGCAGGACATGTGGCGGCCAGCGCTGACGCAGCGTACGTGGCTGCGGGCAGTCGGGCGTCATGCTCGGCCAGCGGTGCCGCCGGCGATGCGACTTTCAAGGTGGCCGGTGGAGCTTCTTGACGAGATGCACGGCGCAGTCTTCGGGTGGCCGGCAAACGTCAGCCAACGATGTCGTTGTGTCTGTGCTGCCTACGAGATGTCTAGCGATGGACGCGGCCTACGAGATGGTCGGTAGTGACGGCTGTGTTCGGGCAGTGGCCGCGTTCTGGTGGTAATCTGGTAGTCAACAGCCACATACGGGTAGCATTCCGGTGCATTGTGCAATGCGCGGCTGACGGCGGCGAGGTGCTGCTCGTGGCGATAGGGTCGCGTGGTCGACGATTACCGTCGCAACGACGTTTAGGGCGGCTAGCCTGTCAGAACCATGCTGGATAGCGTGTCATTGTACTTCGCTCATGCAGTAGATTAGATCTAATATGTAAAACTGATTTATTCAGATACAGAAATTTAATTTCATACATACTTTGATGTCGGTAAATCGTTGCTGTAGAAGAAGCTACGGTCTAGTACAAGCGATCAAAAGATAAAGAAAAAAAGAATATGAAACCCTCGTTTAAATGGAAAACCTAACACGAGAATAAAACTAAATAAAGAGTGCTTGGTGGAACAAATATTATTTTAAATCTATTTATATACTAAAAGTTAATCTATCGGATTGCTTATACAACTCTGATTCGATCGTTTTAAGCTCGTGAATACGAACCAATAAATCAATTCAAATAATTTTATTATCTTTTATTTATTATTCTTTATAAAATATGAATTATTTATTTGTAAAAAAAGATAATTTTTATTTAACAAGGACAAACATGAGAAAAAAGATAAAAAAATGGCTAAAAGTTCTAAAATAACTTATATTTAAAAAATAATTAAAAAATACTAAAATAAGAATTTAAGATAATATTATAAGAGTGAGAGAGTATTATAGAACGTAATTAGTACCAGGTAAACCACCCCATTGGAGATTTTTCCAAAGGCCGATCGAGAGCCTCACAGCATGTGCCGTGTGTGCAATTTGTTAGGTCCAATTTGGTTGCACTCGGTTTTTCTCATCCTATCCTGGGCTGTCCATCCAGGATGATCCAGCCCATGGTAGCCTGAGTTTACCAAGCTATGACCCAACTTGGCTGTTCGTTCGCTCACAGAAAGTGGCAGTCTCTGGTTTTGGCTCTGGTCAACTCGTTCTCTCGGGACGCGCGACAATTGGTAGTCATGGCTAGTGAGAGAATCGAGCTTTCCGCCTTTAGCACCAAACCTGGACGTCATTGGTCTTTCCACGGTTCCACCCTGATTACTTCATGTTTCTTTGACTCAATGTATGCATTGTTGCTTAGTGTTGTACCGCTTGCTTATATACGATCTATTTGATACAATTATAGCTTCGAAATACATATTTATTAGAGTTTGATCTAAATTCTAATTGGATTTGAGCCCATACGCTAGAGCAGAGTCCTTGTCAGACACATATTGTTTTCTCCCTAGATTCTGTACCCTGATTCTCGATAGAATCTGCAAAATCTGTACCAAACAGTTATTTTTGAACCAACTTTCTTGCTGAATCACTCCAGACCGATTCTTCTTTTTACGAAGGAAGCGAGAATCAGCGAAACAAATGCTTTTCCGCTGAATCCCACAACTCAATTTGCAAAGTCCTCATAGATTTGCCAAAAAATTACCTACTTGCCATCGGTATACCCCAGCCCGTGTCCCCTCCCCTGTGCCCTAGCCTGCGCATGCTCTCCCCTCTCCTCTCCTCCCCCATCACCGCCCGCGCCGCCTCCATCGTCGCCTCTCCCCCGACGCCTCCATCACCGTCTTCCCCCTGGCGCCTCCTTCACCAACGTCCTCGCGGAGTGCGTCTATGCGGAGGTGTGCCCCTCATTCATCCCACCTGCCTCTGCCGCCTCCATAACATCTCCATCCACTGTGGCAAGGGCACATCCGCGAGCGGCACCCCATCCGAGACAAAGAAGTGCAGCCCGTAGGTTCCCCTGACCGCCACTGCCTTCTTGAGCTGCGCCAGGGATCTAGCCCTGGGGAGGAACAACAAGGACGCCGCATAATATGTATTATGTACTTATTTTCCCTGTTCGTGAGGTTTGCTCACTTTGACTATGTAAACTGTACATGTAATGTTATACTGAAATTTCTGGGTAGGTGGTAGATGCCATGTTGTATTAGCTTGTTGCATTTGTTGTGAATCTACGCATGTTAATTGCAAAATCCCCGTTGTGATGAAACAAAAGGAACACCTAGAACCATAGGCCATAGCCACAATATATCACTCCATATGAACACAAAATTTTCATTCTAATAGTTAGAACTTCCTTCATTCCAAAATACAATCATTCCTACCATTCAAATTTTATTCCAAATATAACAATTTCTATAATTTTTTCTCCCAAATCTTCCCATATTACCCCTGTGTACTACTCGGCTGGCGCAGGGCAAAATAGCGTTTCTTCCCCCTTCTCCTCCCGATTTACCCTTGTTGCTCAGGGGTGGTGAGCGGCGGCGGTGGGCGGAGCTTAGGGCAATCGGCTGCACTGGTGGGCAAATCTCAGGGGCAAGCGGCGGGGGACTGGCGAGCGGAGCTCGTGGGTGGCCGATGGAGCTTTTAGGCAGAACTCGCGAGCGACTAGTGGGAGGAGCGTGTGGGCGGAACTCATGGGTGGAGCTTGCGGGCGATTGGCGAGAGGAGCTCGTGGGCAACTAACGAGAAGGAGCTTGCAGGCGGAACTCACGGGCAAGCAGTGGGAGGAGCTTGCGGGCAGAACTCACAGGCAAGCAGCGGGCAGAGCGGTGGCAGAGCGCATGGGCGGAACTCACAGGCAAAGAAAGCGGTGGCGAGCGAGCGGGCGGAACTCGTAGGCTAGCGGCGGTCGGAGCGCGTGGGCGAAACGGTGGCCAGACTGCCCGGGCGAAACTTGCGGGCAGAGGAAGCAGTGGCGGGCGAACGGGAGGAGCTTGCGGCGGCGGTGGCAGTCTCTCGCGAAGGGCATTTTAGCCAGTTTTCTCTTGTGTTGGTTAATGTACCAATGCCCAGAAACTGCTTTAATTTAGGACAGGGGGAGTACTTGACAGCTTGCTAAAACAGTCTACAGACCATAAATAAATCACATGGTAATACAGATACACCTGTATTTTAAGTTAATCTTGTGGTCATATATGGTTGCATTGATGAGTGATGATAGTTTTGCATTTGATGTTTATACATATCTCCTGTTATTGCCTTCAATGTCATTTCTGTATGTTTCTTCTCACATGAAAATTATACAGTTGCGATGAAAATATTGTTATTGAAGTTCTTTTCTTCAGAGGGAAAGGAATGTTCCTTGATGAGACTTATACAGATCTTTTTTTTTGGGGGGGGGGGTCATCTTGATGTTCTTTCCATGAGTTGTTGATATGCTTAGTAGTCTGCTCATTTAAAGGGGAGA
The DNA here is from genome assembly GCA_000418225.1 of Zizania latifolia. NCBI lineage: Eukaryota > Viridiplantae > Streptophyta > Magnoliopsida > Poales > Poaceae > Zizania > Zizania latifolia. Next base: position 66,187 of record KE373047.1, read on the forward strand.
GATGGATGGTGTTTGGGCTATACCCTATAGAGTAGAACTTGCAAGAACTTACACAAATGGAGATGCTGAGAGCAGTCACTTTTCTGAAGCTTGTGTGTGTATTTTTTGGTTTAGAACCCGTCCAGATAGAACAGAAATAACACTACAGTTGTAGTTTGTGGCTGCGTTGGTTAGTGGATTGGTTTTGATTGGAGATTAACATGAGTGTTGCATTGGGATTGATATGATGTGTTATGTGACTGTGAGTAGACTGAAGTGAATATTATTAGGTATTGCATCTACATCCCACTAAACTATAATAATTGAGCGACCAACTATTGTAACTTAGCAGCTTAAAATTATGGGTTGATCTCAACGCTGAAAGAGGGATTGGGTGTATGAGTAATTTGCATCAAGTAGAATTGACTGGAGCAACGAAAGATAATTCATTTATGAATAGATAAACAAACTCTCCTTGCGTGTGATTTACATTTTTCATCTCAGAGTTGAGATGAACCATTCATGTTGACTTGTATAGGAAAAATCTAGTAAACAAGTGATAGAATATACAACATAGTTTCTAGCATATATATATATATATATGAACACATTATTTCTACATGTTTGAAATAACATATTTAAATAATTCGTTACATAACTCTTTCTTGCTAAAAGTTGCTAGAGGAACCTTAAAGGTCAAGGGTAAACTAGTCATTTTAGACTAACATACTCTCTTACAAGAATCAGAATCTAGTTATCCAACCAAACGATTTCACAGCTGATTCTGATTCAAAATAGAATTTCTTCTCGAAAGATTTAGAATCAGAATCTGGAGCCATACCAAACGGGCCCATATACATCTTCTATGCATCGTGGGAAAGTAGCTCATTGTAATCCCTTCCTTATGTACACCTCTCATAATAGTGGATTTCGTCGTTCATACGCTCATGCTTTTTTCCACAAGAGTTTTCCATGTAAAAATTCTTGTGTTCCTAAGATTGCCTTTCTAATAAGTGGTATCATAGCAGATTGGATCTACACAAGATTACAAGAAAAAATCTGTTGGTTGACAAGTTCCTCTTGTCCCATTATCGAATCCGAGAAGAAATCGAAGGGCTACTCTTGTTTTATCTCT
>KE373047.1:67310-82323 GCA_000418225.1 Zizania latifolia
AGTGACAACTCAATCCTAGTGCACTGGACAAACCAGCGCAAATCAACCTACTCTAGGGAGAAAAAGCTATCAGCGCAAATCAACCTGCTTTTATACTAGAGAAAATTTGAGCTATACCATCACGATTTTCCCAGTTTGGAGCTCACCATTACAATTCATCTATTTGTTCTCGTGTCATTATAATTGTTCTGTACTTTGATTTATGCCATTCTATACATGTTTTTGACTTCAGGTCCAGCTGCACGTGTCTATATTTCCGTAATGCCCGTCTTACTCTTGCCGTCGCATAACAAAGTCTCGCACGAAAAAAAATTCCCCATTCATCACTCGCTGCTCTCAAACCCTAATCACAAGCTCTCTCTCCCAATGGCAGCGATGGATGAAGAAGTGTGGGCATCGGGGTGTGGGTGTCGGTCAAAGGCGAAGGGCCCTCGTTGGTGCCTATGTTTCTAGTCACATCATCGTCCGCGAGCAAGAGATCAATTAAAGGCGAGTCGATTCCTCTAATTGATTGTCCGCAATGCTACATTTGTGTGATTAAGCTGCGGAGCAAGAAACCCAAAATTTGGAATTGGATTTTCTATAAGTGTCCTAACAATTTCGTTGTAAGTTGGTTTTTGATTGCTTGATTTATGTTATTTATGGTCTATTTTTTCTGATTTACCAATGACGTGTAACATAATGATGATACTTGTGGATTCTATCGATGAGAGGCCGACTACCATAAATATGTTTGCGCAAGGTAGTGGAAACTACTCTAAATGCCGAAGGAGCATGAGACTGTAGAAGATGAACTGGATGGCACTGGAGAGAGGTGGCAAGAAATTTTGGAGATGAGGCAACAGATCTGGGAATTGAAGGTATAGATAGGAGAGCTAAAGCAGCAGTTGTGTCAGGGAAAGAAATTGTTTGCGGTGGACAATATAATGTTCTTAGCTTCATGCCTAGGTGTTGTGTTTGGCATGTTATCCACACTGCTTTGGAAGTGAACTTATTAGTCCAGTGTGCAATGTGAAGTGAAAAATACAATGTTAAACTGTCGTTTTCTTGTGTAATGTGACTTCTGAACTTGCTTGTCAGCCTACATCTAAAATACAATGTAATGTTATTTCTAACTACTTGTGAGATGCAATGTAATGTTATTTACATATGTCAATTCATAATTCATATAAACAACCTGACATTAAACTTCAAAAGTGAAAAATGCAATATTAAACTGCCGTTTTCTTGTATAATGTGACTTCTGAACTTGCTTGTCAGCCTACATCTAAAATGCAATGTATTGTTATTTCTAACTACTTGTGAGATGCAATGTAATATTATTTACATATGTCAATTCATAATTCATATAAACAACCTGACTTTAAACTTCAAAAGGCTAACATATCATTTCAGTTTATTTTAATTGTTCACCAGGCTGTCAATTCGTAATTCACATAAACAGCCTAACATTAACTTCAAAAGGTTGAATTCTTCAACAGGTTGTTATGACTTATCAGTTTACTTGCATTGCACAACTACTTCACATAAAACTTAATCAACTTTATCATATAATACAAAACAGTTTTTCACAAACTACAGTTACATTCCCAACCAATCTCTCATATTTCTGACCAATGTAGGAGGTGGTGCAATTGCTGCTTGAGCCTGTTTCTTCATTTTAGGAGTTTTCTTTTTCTTAGGTTCTTTTTTCTTCTTTGGTGTCTGCTTCTTATTTGATGTAGAAGTGTCTTTATCATTCAGTTGTCTCTTCCTGCAAAACAAGGATGACCATAAGTATAGTTTACAAGTCTTTGATGGTTTTTTTGAAACTGTTACCTTTTCATGGGTGTTGGTCGATCACCATGCTCTGCTAGTGCTGCTAGTTTGTAAGTCTTTAAAAAGTGCTCATAGCCCTTACATCTATTGTATCTAACCTTTTTCTTTTGTCCTTTTCCAAGACCTTCAATTCCCTAATTCTTTGGTCTTTTTGTCTGTCTGCTGCTCTCTTCTACGGTGGTGGATGAACTTGGAATCCAATATCAACTACAGGCCTTTGGGATCTATCTGGCAATGCTACCCTAAATTTGGCCACATAGTGGTACTTATGCACAAATATATGTATTTAAATTCCTCTGTTAGATAAGATCTAAGCTAGTGCATGTCTACATTGTTTTCCAGTAACTTGCCAAAATCTACGTGAGCATTTCTGGTTCTTGATGTCAACTGAATGGCTTCTAATATTGTTTGAATCATCAACTAAAGTGACCTCGACACATTCATCAGTAATTGGTGCAACCTTGATGACTCTCAGTTTGTTGCTTATTTCATTGCTCTCTTTCATCACATTCAGCAGAACTCCATCTTCCATTTGACTTGTAATATGCTTTCTAAGGCATCTCTTCTACATGATAAGGACCTCAGCCCATCTACTAACTCATGGGGCAGCAAACCCTTCAAATATTTGATCTAGCCATTGAAACTTTAAAACATTGTTGGTCAAATAGTCACATTTGCTTGTTTCTAAAAAAACCACATCTATACCACAACCTGTTGTAATGTTTTTCAAGATAGTCAATATCTAGCACTTGGAGCAACTTCATATATCTTTGCCATGTGACACTTGAACAGGTGTTCATTGTAACTTTTGCTGCTGGATAGAGTTACTCAGTGAAAACATCACGCTCATAATGCTTTAGGAAATTCCTATAAAGATGTCTCATACACTCTCTATGCTTTGCTATAGGGAAGACCGCACTAACTACAATTTTCAATCCATTACAGGCATCTATTGATAAAACTAAACTAGGAGGGGACCATACAACTCTTTGTAACTGTTGTATGAACCAATTCCAGTTGTCCTCTATCTCAAAGTGAAAAATATCAAAGGCTACATAGTACAACCAGTTGTGACCATCTACTAAGTGGCACTAGCTAACTGGCTAGTGTACCTATCTTTTGTCTTTCAAGCTAGATGCATCTAGTCCTAAGTATGGTCTATAACCAGGTAAAAAGCCATTTATGCATGGCCTCAATGTAACAAACATACTCTTGAAGCACATCTTCTTTTCAATTATTTTCTCTACCTCTACTTCAATAATACTACTAGGGTGACTTATGTCTGTTTGTGCTTTTCAGTTGAAAGACAATTAAAAACTTTCTTCATAACTACCATGAATCTATTGAAGAGCAAGCTCATACCTGACCAAGCCTTGGAATACTTCAACTTTATTCCATAATCTGCCTCCAATTTTTCTTTTGCTTTCTTTGCCCCCGGTTTAGGTTCCTCTTGACCTAGTTAGCTAGCCTGTCAGCTACCCATCCTTGAGTGGCTATCATCCCTTTAACATGCTTGGTTGTAGGGCAATTGTGCTCCATAGGAATAACTTTAATATGAAAGAAACAATAACTAACATTAGACCAGAATAAAATTAGTTACAACACAACATAAAATTGGTTACATCCATACATCTAAATTGTTTTTTGTCTTAGACTATAGAAGCATGGATACACCATGACAACCCAAATGGGCACACTTTGCAATGAATCTTGTTGGATCTGTCTTCAAGTCAGCAAACTAAAACCCTACTACAATGGCATAGTGCCTAACAACTTTTCCAAATGATTACATGTCAAGAAATATGGCATCCTTAACAATGTGTGGGTTTTTTGTCAAAAGCTACATAAGGCTCCTCTAATCTGCATCTTCAACCTCTGGCTCAGGAGCACTGTCAGTTGCCACATGAGGTTGTGTTGGCTCTATAGGTTCTATTGAGTCTACATGCTCTATCGACTGTGCCGGTTCTTCTGTAGGTAATACTAGGGTGTACATATTTTCGTCATCAACACCAACATACTCCTCCTCATTGTCAAATAACTAGGTATTGCCCCATCTGTCTGTTGATCAACATAGACTTATGTGTGTACTATTGCTAGATTATCTGACTTCCCAACTATAGCAGCAGTATTAGGCTCATGCTCTTTGGAAATGGGTACATCAGGTGGGGGACATATACAATGTCTTAGCTGCTACTTCAAGGCGATCTATTACACTATCTACTGTTGCTTTGTCAAAGATTCCTACAATTATCTCGTGGCTCATATCTAACATGTACATTTCAAACATCTCCATGAACTGAGTCTCATTCTCCGGTTTTACATCCTCTCCCATTTTCTTATCAAAGAACCACACAGTGGCAAATTGGTGACTGCCCTATTTACCTGCTCATTATAGGCTGCTCATCAACAAATCAAATGAAAAAGAACCTATTTCCAATTCCCACTTCATCATAGTCCCATGAATGCACATTTTCCTACCTTGCGCATCAGTTGTCATTCTTAGCATATTCTACGGGTGTTTTATTGCTGCTTTATTGGTGGTTTATTGCTACCTTATCTCTTGCCAACCTTATCCTGGTTGGCCTATATATGTAATCCATTCTCCTCAATGCAATACAAGATTTCAGCTTCTTCCCTTCTATCATGGTATCACGAGCCCGACCACCCGATCCGTGACCTTTGCTTCCGCTCATCTCCACCTCCACCGTCAATGCCAGTCACCACCTCTGTAATGGTGCCCAACCTCTCTCCACGCACCACCGACACAGCTGCCCATGCTGCTCAGGACACGGAGGCTACCGCGGCGTGCGCTGCACTGGTCGCCGCAGCCGAGGCTGCCGCCCAGGCTACCACCGACGCAAGGGACCGCGTCCACGCTGCCCTCGCCACTCTGGAGCAGGAGCGCATGGCCGCTGCTGACCTCTCGTGCCAGGCTACCGCCACCCGTGTAACGCCCTGAATTTTATTTTCAAAATAATAAATGCAATAAAGAAATTTGGGTTTTGATTAACAAATGCTTGAAAATGATAAAGAAATAAAAATCTTAAGAAAGCAATTCAAATCTTGGTTTGAAAAATTAATAAATTTCCCAAGTCATGAAAATGCTCTAGGATTTTTCTCTGAATTTTTAGGAATTTTATAACTAGAACAATAAATACAAACAGCATTTCGGCAATTGTTTAAATCAGAAAACATTTAAATCTAATTTGGGCCGGCCTGCCTCCTTCTCTCTCTCCTAGTCTGGCCTAGCCCACTCCAACCTCTTCTTCTCTCTAGTGCGTGGCCCCCACCTGTCGGCGCCGCTCCGCCCGCACGCCCTCTCTTCTCCTCTTTCTGCCGCCAGGCCCCGCCTGTCAGCCGACGCAATCCCTTGCCCGCGCGCGCCCGTGTTCGCCTAGCGTGCGCTGTGCGTGGAACCCACAAGTCAGCGCCCCCCTCTCCACCTGCCGCTGCCAGTAGCCCCCGCCCGTCAGATTCATCTTCCCCATGGGGAAAATTCCCCAAATCCCGCACTGTTCACCGCCAAGCCCTAGCACCCAAATCCACCGCCGCCGTGCGCAATCCGTCCAACCGAGCCCGCCGTTGCACTTGTCATACTCCCCGATCTCTCTCCCCTCTGTTTCCCGATGTGATTTGGAAACTGATCGTCGAATCCGCGTAAATTTGGAATCGGCCAGAGCAAATTTGGAAGCCTCCTCGGATTCCTTTCCATCCTCGGCCTCCTTCCATCTCCGGTGAACCTCTATAAAACCCCGTGTTTGGGAAAGGGTAGGCTACGCTAGCACGAAACAAAACTTTTCTCTACCGCATTCACCCAGGAAACCATACGAGTAGGGGATCATGGATCGTTACCTCTAGACGCAGACGCGCTAGGGCAGCGGAAGAAGAGTTAGAGAAGCGCGTTCTTGATCAACTCCACCCATCTCAGTCCAATCGTCGGCGACGAAGACGATGCAGCCCCGTAACCTTCATGACGAGATGATCAGCGCCGCAGTCACAGCGGTGCCTCTACGGTATCCACACGTATAAGGACGGGATCGCCAAGCGTCGGTATGCTAGTACCACGCGCGAGACTAGGGGAGATACTGCCACAGCAGGTGTGGCCAGGCTAGAGATTGCAGCTAGGGTTAGGAGAGGTCCAATAAACTTTTGCGCCCTAGCCTCTCCTCTCCTTATATAGAGCCCACTGATGGGCCTTTAATCAACATTAAAGCCCACCAGATCTAATCTACATGTTTGGCCTGGAAGATCTGGCCGAGGCCCAGAACTTTCGAAAATAACATTCTGTACCGAATTTATTTTGGCCCAGAAGTTCTGGCCGAAGCACAGAACTTCTGGTTCATCCAGAATTCGCCTCTAGAACAGGCCTGGAAGCTTTGGTCTAATCGAAACTTCTGGTTCCTCCAGAACCTGCTACTAGGGCAGGCCCGAAAGTTCCGGTCCAACAAGAACTTCCAGTTCCTCCAGAACTTATCTCTAGGGCATATTACCATCAATCTCCCACTTGCACAAGAGTCAATACATGCAAGCTTTAAATTCCATCCCCTTAAGCGTGTGACCCGATAAGTTCATACGTAAACGGCCGCCATCCGAAAACCCTTTCCGAGTTGCAAGTCAATAGTAGTACCTAGCAACACATACTGACCTCCAAATGCATACAAAATCATATCTTCTGAACCATGATATACTCACGCACCAATCCCTTTACCACACGATATCAGTCAAGCTCAAGGCGAGATTCGTGTCACCCTTGTGATAGCTCAACACTTCACTCTATCAAGTAGTGGATTAATCATGATTAACTCTTTAATCATAGTGGTATGGCCATGCACTTTCCTAATCCAACTATCTTGAGGGGCCTAGAGACGTCTCTCCCGTTATTTAGGAGGGGTAAATTTCATCTTGATTGTTCACATTCCATGACGTGTTTCATAACATATCTGAAAGCAACCTTTATAACTATCCAGTTACGGAATAGCGTTTGGAAGCCCCTAAGTGTGTTACTACATATTCTGGAATCAATGACGATCTTAGGTCAAAGGATTCTACACGTATATCATTTGAGATGACAACTGATGGCACATCAAGAATAACAATCCTAGCAGTATCTCAATATGGGTCTATCCAACACCATGTTATCTAACATGTGTCCACATCACTGATTTGATATATCCATATCTATGATTCATAAAACATGATCATCAATCAGTCATATGTGCTAATCTATAAATCATCACTGTCCCACATAATGATATGAGATTAGGGACCGTTTAGAATAACACCATGATAAAACAAAGAGTCTCACAAACAAGTCAAATACTTACTGATCAATGTAAAAGACAATTATTCAAGGAACAAGATAACCAATTATCCAAAAATAAATTAGCATAGATAAGACACCTTCTCTCACATACTCTAGACTCAATCACGCAAATATCTAATACCCATAGAGCTCAAGTGCGCCTCATGCTTGGGCTGCGAGAGAGGCTTCGTTAACGGATCAGCAATGTTCGAATCCGTGTGCACCTTACATATCTTTATATCACCTCTATCTATGATCTCTCGGATGAGGTGATAGTGCCGTAGTATGTGCTTGGACTTTTAGTGCGACCTAGGCTCCTTGGCTTGTGCAATGGCACCACTATTATCACAATAGAGGTCTACTGGACTGGACACACTAGCGACAACACCCAACTTAGAAACAAAATTTATGATCCAAATAGCCTCTTTTGCAGCTTCAGAAGCTGCTATGTACTCGGCCTCCGTTGTTGAATCTGCAACCATTTCTTGCTTGGAACTTTTCCAACTCACTGCGCCTCCATTAAGACAAAACACAAATCTAGACTGCGATCTCGAATCGTCCTTGTTGGTTTGGAAGCTAGCGTCGGAGTAACCATTTACAATGAGCTCCTCCGCACCTCCGTAGACTAGGAACATATCCTTAGTTCTTCTCAAGTACTTGAGGATACTCTTTACCATCGCCCAATGACATTCACCCGGGTTTAATTGGTATCTGCTCGTAACACTTAGAGTATAGGAGACATTTGGGCGTGTACAAAGTATGGCATACATGATAGCCCGATAGCCGAAGCATACGGGATCATACTCATCTTCTCAAGCTTATTAGGTGTCGAGGGACACTGTCTCTTGCTGAGAGTAATACCATGTGACATTGGCAAGAAACTTTTCTTGAAATCCTACATATTGAACCGTTTCAATACCTTATCGATGCACGCGCTTTGGCTTAATCCAATTAGCCTTCTCGACCTATCTCGATAGATCTTTATGCCCAATATGTATGCTTCCTCTCTAAGATCTTTCATTGAGAAACTTTTTCATAACGATGATTTAACATCATCGAGAATTGGAATATTATTTTCGATCAACAATATGTTATCTACATATAAGACCAGAAATACAAGTGCGCTCGCACTAGCCTTTTTGTAAATACAATACTCTTCTTCATTCTTGATGAAACCAAACCCTTTGATCACTTCATCAAAATAGAGATTCCAACTCCGAGAAGCTTGCTTTAGCCCATAAATGAACTTTTGAAGCTTGCAAATTTTCCCAGTATTTTTTGGATTAACAAAACCTTCAGGCTGTGTCATGTACACATCCTCGCTTAGGTTTCCATTAAGGAAAGCCATTTTAACATCCATTTTCTATATCCCATAGTCATAATATGCGGCAATTGTTAGGATGATCCGGACAGACTTTAGCATTACGACGGACGAAAATGTTTTATCATAATCAACACCTTGAATTTGCCTCAAACCTTTTGCCACCAATCGTGCCTTATAGATGTGAACATTTCTATCAATGTCTATATTTTTCTTAAAAATCCATTTACACTCGATAGTTTTAACACCATCATTTGCCCTCTCACTTTGATCAGTGAAAGGCGTCTTAGTCATTTTGCCAAGTAAACAAGACTCGCATGTATCAAATGATTCGAAATCAAATGACTCTAGAAGACTATCTTTACGGAGCTTCTGCATACGCTTCTCATTTATATGACCTAAACGACAATGCCAAACAAAAGTGGGATTCAAATCATTAAGCCAAGGCTTCTTCGTATTAATGTTATAAACAGGTATATTCTCAAGATTTAGAATATATATTCTATTAGACATTGGACAAGTACCATAGAGCATACCATTCAAAAATATCGAACAACACTTGTTCTTTATTATGAACTCGTAACCATCTTCTTCCAAACATGAAGAAGAGATAACGTTTTGCCCAAGGCAGGAATATAATAACAATTTTTTAATTTCAAAACTAATCCTGAGGGTAGCGATAATGAATAAACGCCGACGAGCAACGCATCAACTCTTGCACCATTGCTGACACGGACATCCAAATCGCCTCTTGCACACTTCCTAGTCCTTTTCAGTCCCTAGAACGATTTGCAAGTATGAATCATTGATCTGGTATCAAATACATATGAATCACTAGGACGAGTAGCAAGATTAATTTCAATAACATTTATACCTGAAGTGAAAGTCTTACTTCCCTTCTTCTTCTTGAGTTCTTCCAAGTATAACTTGCAGTTCCTCCGCCAATGACCAATCTTATGGTAGTGGTGGCAAGTATCAGAAGCAGTAGGGCTAACCTTGGACTTTCCAACAGACTTAGGCTTAGAGCTCGAGATCTCATCTGAAGCTTTAGCCTTGTCCTTGCGTTTTCTCTTCTTGCTATCCTTCTGAACCGTCATCATATGACTAGAGCTTTTCTTAATACTTTCCTCAGCAGTCTTTAGCATCCTATGTAATTCAGCCATGCTTTTCTCCATGCTGTTCATATGAAAGTTCAAAATGAACGGCTCAAAGCTCGCAGGGAGCGACTGGAGAATCACATCCATAGCCAATTTAGAGCTAAGGGGAAAACCAAGTTTTTCCAGGCTCTCAATGTAACCAATCATCTTGATCACATGAGGACTGACTGGACAGCCTTCTGCTAACCTGCACGTAAACAAGGACTTTGAGGTGTTATACCTCTCGGCCCGAGCTTGGTTCTCAAACATGCCTCTGAGTACCACGATCATATCGTAGGCATCCCTGTTCTCATATTGCTTCTGAAACTCAGAGGACATATAGGCAAGCATGAGACAGCTAACATCAAGTGAATCGTTGGCGTGTTTCTCATAAGCCCTCCGATCCGTGTAGATGCATTATCAGCTGGTTTATCAGGATGGGGCTCCTCTAGAACATATTTTTTTTTCTTTTGTTTGAGAACAATTCTCAAGTTTCTATACCAATCAATAAAGTTTGTTCCAGAAAAATTTTCTTTTACAAGAATTGATCACAAATTAAAACTGAAAGTGTTACTAGCAATATGTGCCATGATCTACAATGGAAAAATGCAAGTTTTAGCACTATGCTATGTGAATCTTCTATCAAATAGAAGATTCTCCACTGCATGATGTGCAAATGTTTTCTCTCTTACGATATGTAGTGTGACAAGATTCATATTCAACCAACTTCTAGTGAGCTTTGGCATCACTGCTAGAAAATTAGTGACATAGGTAAGCAACCACTTGCTAATCACATCCCTATGTGACACTTGTTTGTTGGGTGGCATCAAATGCTCCAGCACCCAACACCATGTCCCAAAGCCTAAAACCGTTTTGATAGCTTTGTTAAGCAAACCAATACTATGCTTGTGGATGTCCGATATCCATCCTAACTGGTTAAGATAAAAGATAGCACTCTGTTTTGACAGACCTACCATACAATGATCAAAACCTTTGTAGGTGCAGCTATTGGAAAAGGGCATCAAAACTCTTAATTTTCCGAGGGAAACTATTCTAACATAACAATGATGTCTACCGCATACAAAGTATAAAAGAATAGTATGACAGGAACATAAGTAAATATCATAGGCAATCATATTAACTGTGACATACTACGGCCCTTCTCACATGGTGATCTTCATCTCCACGGTTCCTGTCCTTCGGGTCATCATGCTTCAAGTCTCCATGATCTTGTATAAGTCTATTACATCTAATAGCACTATATGAATTACATGAGAAGAAGCATCACATGTCGACACATAGGTCATTATACAATAATGTAACAGCCTTGGGGTGTAATTAATGATGACACACAGGCCATGAAAATTACATACATGCATCACATACATCATAAGGCCATACCAGTCACAACATTCTCTGCAAAAATGAGTTAAGCGTAGAATCTGTGCATGTCTAAAAAGTAGACCCGGAACATCTGGCTGAAAGCCTCGAACTTCCGGCTGAAGCCCAGAACTTCTGAAATCAACCTTCTGTACGAAATTTATTTCGACCCAGAACTTCTAGCTCAAACCCGGAACTTCTAAAAATAACCTTCTGTATGGAATTTATTTTGGTCCGGTACTTCCAGCTGAGACTAGGAACTTCCAAAAATAACATTCTGTATCGAATTTATTTTGGCCCGAAAGTTTCGGCCGAAGCCCAGAACTTCCAAAAATATCATACTGTACGAGTTTATTTCTACCCGGGAAGTTCCGGTTGAAGCCCGGAACTTCTGAAAACCTGATCGTAGGAACAATAGATCCAATCTATTTCCATCACATATCACCTATATGTGTATGATCCAGATCAACAACTATGCACGTAGGCTCTGATACCACTGTTGGGGAACGGGTAGGCTACGCTAGCACGAAACAAAACTTTTTCTACCGTATTCACCTAGGAAACTATACGAGTAGGGGTCATGGATCGTTACCTCTAGACGTAGACGCCCTAGGGCAGCAGAAGAAGAGTTAGAGAAGCACGTCCTTGATCAACTCCGCCCAGCTCCATCCAATCGTTGGCGATGAAGACGATGCAGCCCTGTAACATTCACGATGAGATGATCAGCGTCGCAGTCGCAGCGCCTCTATGGTATCCACACGTACAAGGACGGGATCGCCAAGCGCCGGTATGCTAGTACCACCCGCGAGACTAGGGGAGATATGGCCACAGCAGGTGTGGCCAGGGGAGAGATTGCGGCTAGGGTTTGAGGAGGTCCAACAACCTTTTACGCCCTAGCCTCTCCTCTCCTTATATAGAGCCCACTGATGGGCCTTTAATCAACATTAAAGCCCACCAGATCTAATCTGCATGTTCGGCCCGAAAGTTCTGGCTGAGGTCTGAAACTTCCAAAAATAACATTCTGTATCGAATTTATTTTGGCCCGAAAGTTCTGACCAAAGCCTGGAACATCCAGTTCATCTAGAATTCACCTCTAGAGCAAGCCCAGAAGTTCTGGTCTAACCGGAACTTCTGGTTCCTCTAGAACCCGCCACCAGGACAGGCCCGGAAGTTCCGGTCCAACCAGAACTTCCAGTTCCTCCAGAACTTGTGTCTTGGGCATATTCCAGTTTTTACCCTGCCACCGCCCACCGAGCTCCAGCCGCCGGCCCTCATCGCTGGCAGCCGTCTTCTGCCTCATCGTCAACTCCATCGCCTTCGTCGTCCTCATCTAGTCCTTGGCCACTGCTCCGTCCGTGCTCCTAGTCACCGGAGCGCCGTCGCCATTGACAACCCGAAGGTTCCCCGGAGCCCCTGCACGTCGCCGGCGCCATCCGCTCATCCCCGAGGCCGCTTTTTGGTACCATCGTGATCCCCTTCCTCCCCTGATTCCATTTCTGCCATCCGTTGTAGCTCGTATGTCCCGCCGTTGCCAGTAGCCGTGCCGCCGCGTCCTAGTCGTCACCGGAGATGAACGGCACGCGCCGTTGTACTCCCCGAGTGCCGGATCGCCGCTCAGCCATCCGATCTAGCGCGCATGGTCCAGATTAGAACTAGAACCGAGAGCCCGGATCTGTCTGACCCGCTATTGACCGGTATCCATGAATCTCAGCCGCTCGTTTTCATTTAATCCAACCGCCTAGATCTGAGCCGTAGATCTGTACTGATTCGTTTGGTTTTAATCCTAGCCTCCAGATGTTCATTAAACCTCAGCCATCTGATCAAGATCTGACCGCCACGTACCCCTTCGGCCTGCAGCCCGCGCGCGAGTCCGCGGTGGACTCGGTTCACCGTGGACCCGAGCCTTTTTCAGTTCAAAAATAAATCAGAAAAATCCCAAAACCCCCCTATAGCTTTAAATCACCATAACTTTTACATCCGATCTCCATTTTCATCCATTCAAGTTGCAGAATGACCGTGAAGTTGCCCTCTACAACATGAACTAAATTAATTACACTGAATGTATCACTTTATTGCTGTTATTTAATTGTTTATCCTCGTTTTGTGTGCCATCTAGCGTTTGAAGCCGCTGAGGAGCCGGGGCCGTACTTCGAAGTGCTGCTATCTCCGTTCACAGATCAAGGCAAGTCATGACCCCCACCTTGATCATATTAAACCCATATTTTCAAAATGCTAAATTTTCTTTAATTATATAAATGCATGTTTAAGATGGTAAAATAGGATTAATTAATTATACGCCCTTGTCGTTGTACATTTAAAACCATGGCTTTGTCGTGAGCCATCTCCTTTGTTCACCTTAGAATAATTCAGCTTAATAGTTAGTGCTCTATGTATTAGCACCTTTTGCTTAGCTTTGCTTGGTAAATAGGTGTTTAGGCTTTTAATCTTGTTGGGATACATTCATGATACTCTTTTCCTCTAGAATTCAAAATGGTGACAGTGTTTTGATCTGTCGCAAAAGCCTTCTCGTACAAACCACAAGCCTAGTGGGTAAGACCTAGTCTGGCGTATGGTTCGTTCCAACATGATGGACCGAGCGGCGAAGTTAATGTCATCGTTGAGGAGCTTCCTCTGGTGAATTGTACTGATGAGGCACAAATGGGGGCTACGTTTCCTTGATGGGGTCTTACCTATGCCATTATGGGTCAGACTTTATTTGGAGCGTCAGCAAAACCTAGTGTGGTTGTCCTCATGTTGGGGCAGGCTATATTAAGGGCTTTGGCATGTGTTCCTTCAGGGTAACGTGGTGTTACTTCGACATACTTTGGTGTGCGGGAATATGTGCCTTGTAGATAAATTTGTACACCTCTGATCAGAGTACAACCTATTCGAATAGCTGCGCCCTCGGTTATGGGCATGCCTTGTAACGTTCTCTACAGTTAGCACTATGTTTTACTCATTCTGTAATTAATTGAATTTATGGGTATTGTGCTGGAATATTGATGGTTCACTGGTGCGCCAGTGTATGTCATATGTGGTTTGGGCTAGGGCAGGAGGGTAAGTTAGTGCCGGTGCGTTACTCGAGGTAGTGAATCGCATGTTAATTATTCATTAATGTTGTTAAATCGCTCTTTATTGATAAACTTTTTTTAAACTTAAAACTGCTTTTATGCAAAATAAACCTTTTACCATTCCTTTGTTATTATCTTGTATTATTCTGTAATTCTGTGGCTTGTTGAGTACTCTTGTACTCAATCTTGTTGAACCCTCTCAGAAGCCACGTTCTACGAGGATGAAGGTCTGGAGTAGCTGTCCCTGTCAAAGAGCGAGTTGTGGACCTAGTGTTGGACCGAAACTAGCGACCAAAGGGGAGGGGGTGAATGGGCGCAAAATAAAATACAGTGGAAAAATAAAACTCCTGAAGCTTGAATATCGGACTTGCAAGTGACTCAATGAGATTCAGTCCAAGACTGGACAATAAAAGTCACACCTGGCAAGTCGATACAAAAACTTTAGAAAACTTCCTCACACTCAAGTATTGGACTTGCAAGTGACTTGTCAAGATTTAGCACAAGGCTAGATAATAATCGTCACATTAGGCAAGTCGATACAAATATCACCACAAAATGCTCTCAGAAAAAGATTGTCCAAATAAAAGATTAAATGTCAATCAAAGTGTGTTCACAAGTGTGACAAGCGTTTTGTAGAGAAAGAAACGCACAAAGCACTCATGCACGACCGATCGAATACTTAGTGTGCGTGTACATGGACAACTCAAAAACCACCCAATCCGAGATCACACAAGCAAAATCTCAAACACTCGACATGCACAAGTTTATACACAAGTATATTAATCAACATATGCAGTGCAATACAAAAGTCAAGTGCTTGTAGACATTAAATCAAACACGTGATGTGCAGTACTGAACTCTTGGAAATATTTCATCGAATAGGTGGTGTGCAAGAGGTGTATATTGCAATTTTGATGGAAAGGATGGCCGAAGAAGGCTCGCCGTCGTTGTGCACCGCCGTCGTCGTCGCCGGCCACGCTGAGCC
>KE373047.1:85159-101125 GCA_000418225.1 Zizania latifolia
GGAACTTCCGGCTCCGACCGGAACTTCCGGTACATCGGAACTTCCGGCTCCAAATCGGAACTTCCGATTTGGACCTTCTGTCCAGAATTTTATTTTCCGCTGATTTTCTGTTTTGCGCCCATTCACCCCCCTCTGGTCGCTAGATTCGGTCCTACAGCTTTGTAACCTGACAAAGTTCCTCGGTTTCACGCAAGAGCTGGAGTTCCAAGGCGAGTTCCCGAAAGAAGGAGACAACACCTGCGAGGTGTTGTTAAGCCTGTTCAGCTCAAACAAGGATCTTCCATTCTTCATCGTCACTGCCAAGGCCAAGGGATTTGAGACGGCATGCCAAGAAGCAGCCCTCCAGTTGTTGGGTGAACTTCAAAGCCACTTCGATGCTCATCTTTGCCACACCGCATTCTGCCTCCTACCATCTAGGGAGCATGACGCCGACCGCAGCATCTACGTTGGACCCACAGATGAAAGTGATCCCTCTTACACTAGGGTGATGCACCTTCTAGCTGCTATGGACCGCCTCCACACCAAAGCCATTCACAGTGCCACGGAGAAACAAGCGCAGAATGATCGTCTTCGGTTCTAGATGGAGCATCTACAGGATCATGTGGAGAAGTTGCAAGCAGAATTGAAGACAAAGGCACCGCACCTTGGCCCACATACCAGGAAGACCGCCAGGAAGTCCACCCGGTGCCCATCCAGGAAGAGCGCCTTAGCGAGGCAAGCTGAGGTCCATCGCAGGATCGAGTGGGTCAAAGTCTAGGAAGGCCACGAGGAGGAGGACCCTCAAGAAGTTGAGCTGATAGCAGAAGATGAAGCAGAGCCAAGTAACCCCAAAAACTTGGCCCAAGAAGTCGAGACTGCCCACAGCGTCGTCCCTAGATACCGCCAAGAGTAGAAGTCCCTAGATATCGCTAGCTTCAGAATGATTTGCTTGTTTTCTTTAAGTGTTTCTTTTTTGTGGGGCATGCTTTATACCGGTTTGTGGTATAAGCATGTTGTAATAAAATCTTAAGATCAAGATCAAACTTCACCACATTACACCAATTAAGAAGATAGTATTTTAAAAATTTTGTCTAAGTCTTTTCTAATTCTATCGGGGCATTCCTCCTTCAGTTCAAGATGACTTGCAACAATCAGCGCAATGCTGTAGGAGCCAACCACGGGAATGGGACCAACTCAACTGGTGGAGACAACTCTGCTGCCACCAACCTCCTCGGAGGCATTGTACCTAACTGGGGTGTGACCGGACAACGTCTGTCAAGCTTGCCAACAGCTCAAAACCATCCAACTCTCATCAAAGTTATGGCCAACCAGAACCAGTTGATCACTGTGTTGCTCACTTAGATGTAGCAACAACAAACTCAGATACAGCAACAGTAGGCACAATTACAACAGCAACAAGTTCAGCTTCAACAGCAAGCTCATGTCCTCAACATGCCTCACAACCCGCCTGCACTAGCTCCAGCCCCGGCATCTCAACTGTCAGAATTACTTCGAGTCAGGCCCCCATCATTCTCCAGCAGCACCAACACCATGGAGGCTGGTGATTGGCTTTGCGCTATTAGCAAGAAGCTTGATCTTCTCCCTTGCACTAATAGGGAGCGCGTGGCCTTTGCCACCCGTCAGCTGCATGGATCTGCAGCAGAGTGGTGGGACAATTTCCGTGAAGCTTAACCTATTGATCATGTGGTCACTTGGGCTGAGTTCACTGCTACCTTTAGAGCCGCCTATGTGCCAACTAGAATAGTTGCATTGAAGAAGAAGGAATTTCGCGAACTACAGCAAGGAAACATGACAGTTACTGAATACTTGCATGAACTAACACGCCTGTTGTGGTATGCCCCAAAGATGTTCGCACTAATGCAGAAAGGCAGGAGAAGTTCATTGGAGGATTAAAGGATGAGCTGTCTATCCAGCTTATTGCAGCCAACTACATAGATTTTCAGAAATTGGTGAACAAGGCAATTCTCCAAGAGTCCGAAGAGAACAAGATAGATCAGAAGAAGAGAAAGTTGATTGCATTCCGCTATCAACAAGGAAATAGCCAGAGGCCTCGCCCCATGCCTACTCCGTAAGTGCCAAACATCCAACCCCGCCCCGCATTCAAGCCACAGTATGCTAGTGGTGGATCAAGTTTTGGAGTCCCTCGCCAAGCACTGCCAGCAAGCCAAGCTCTAGTGCAGAAGACTAAAGTCATGAAGGACAAAAATGGTAAGCCCGAGGTTTGTTTCAACTATCACCAGGAAGGGCACTTCCAACAAATGCCCGCACCCCAAGCGTCCTCAACCCTCTGCTCCAAACCCTGTGGTTCATGCCCGAGTGAACCACATCTCCACCGAGGAAGCTCAAGATGTGCCAGAGGTTGTTTTCGGTATGTTTCCTCTAAACTCAGTACCAGTAGTTGTTCTGTTTGATTAAGGAGCAACACATTATTTTATTTTGGAAAACTTTGTGAAGACACATGGGTTAAAAACTTTTTGCTTAACTAAGCCTATGCTAATAGCCACCCTGGGCAAGCAAATCCCTGCTAGTTTATTCAGCCCAAGAGTTAGGATAGAAATCCAAAGGGTAGTGTTCTCAGTTGATCTAGTTCTCATTGATTGCAAAGGCTTAGATGCCATCCTAAGGATTAATTGGTTGGTTAAACATAAAGAAATGATTGATTGCGCCAACCAGATGGTTACCTTGACTAGCGATAACGGTTCCATCATCACCTTCAAGATGGTTAGTAGAGGACCAGGAAGTGTCATGGTTAATCAGTTTGCTTTGGAAGAAATACCCATTGCTCGAGAATACCCAGATGTTTTCCCTGTAGACCTGCCAGGCATGCCACCTAAGAGGGACGTCAAGTTTAGAATTGATCTTATACCCAGTACCACACCTATCTCTAAGCGTCCTTATTGAATGGCCGCTAAACATCAGGTCAAGTACATCTCCGTAGGGAGCACCCGTCATCTTTGCAGAGAAGAAGGACAAGACAAAGAGGATATGTGTAGATTACAGGGCTTTAAATGATGTCACTATCAAGAACAAGTATCCATTGCCAAGGATTGATGATCTGTTCGACCAGTTGAAGGGAGCCTTAGTATTCTCCAAGATTGACCTTTGATCAGGTTATCATTAGTTAAGGATTAGAGAAGAAGATATTCCCAAGACCGCCTTTACCTCAAGATATGGCTTGTATGAGTATACGGTCATGTCTTTTGGACTCACAAATGCCCCAGCTTTCTTCATGAACTTGATGAATAACGTCTTTATGGAGTTTTTGGATAAGTTCGTTGTAGTATTCATTGATGACATTCTGATTTACTCCAAGACCCCGGAAGAGAATGAAGCACATATCCACTTGACTTTGGGAAAATTAAGAGAGCATCAGTTATACGCCAAGTACAGTAAGTGCGAGTTTTGGTTACCAGAAGTGAAGTTTTTGGGACATGTCATCTCTGCCAAAGGAGTGGCAGTGGATCCAGCAACCGTCGAAGCAGTAACAGAGTGGATTCAGCCCACATCGGTGTCCGAGATTCGAAGTTTTCTTGGATTGGCGGGTTATTACCGTCTGTTCATAGAAATTTTCTCAAAGATTGCAAAGCCCATGACTAAGTTACTTCAGAAGGAAGAAAGATTTAAGTGATCACCTGAGTGTGAAGAAAGTTTTCAGACCTTGAAGCAGAAATTAGTCTCAACTCCAGTGTTGACTCTACCAGATATACATAAGGATTTCCATGTTTATTGTGATGCATCTCGCCAAGGGCTAGGATGTGTTTTGATGCAAGACGGAAAAGTGGTGTCCTATGCTTCTTGCCAGCTCCGACCTCATGAGTTAAATTATCCTGCTCATGACTTGGAGTTAGCCGCAGTGGTTCATGCATTGAAAATTTGGCGACACTACCTTGTTGGCAACAAGTGTGAAGTTTTTATGGATCACAAGAGTTTGAAGTACATATTCACTCAACCTGATCTGAACCTCAGGCAAAGAAGATGGTTAGAGTTGATTAAAGATTATGATTTGGGAATTCATTATCACTCAGGCAAAGCAATTGTGGTAGCAGATGCTTTAAGCCGTAAGGGATATTGCAACGCCATCATGTTACAAGATCAAGCCCCCATGTTATGTCAAGAAATAGACAGGCTAAATTTAGGTATCACCACTCGTGCATACCTTGCTACTCTTGAAGCTAAACCAGTGTTGATAGATCAAATATGTGAAGCATAGAAAGAAGATTCTGATATAGCTGAAATCAAGAAGAACATGAGAAGAGGGAAAGCTCTAGGATTCTCACAAGATGAGTTTGGTACTGTCTAGTTCAGAAACCGTCTTTGTGTACCGAATAATCAAGACTTGAAGACCCTTATTCTTAAGGAAGCCCATGAGCGGTTGTACTCCATCCACCGTAGAAGTACAAAGATGTATCAGGACTTAAAGGAAAAGTATTTGTGGGTTAGTATGAAGAGAGAAATCGCTGAGTATGTGTTGCTTTGTGATATCTGCCAACGAGTTAAAGCAGAATATCAGAGACCAGCCGGATTATTGCAACCTCTTAAGGTTCCCGAGTGGAAATGGGAAGAAGTCGGAATGGATTTCATCACTGGTCTGCCTAAAAGTCAAGCCGAAAATGATTCTATATGGGTGATCATTGATCGTTTGATGAAAGTGGCGCACTTCATTGTGGTTAAGACAACCTATAGTGGCCCTAAGTTGGCTGAGTTATATATGGCAAGGATAGTATGTCTCCATGGCGTTCCTAAGAAGATCGTGTCCGATTGAGGAAGTCAGTTCACCTCTAAGTTTTGGAAGAACATGCAAGATGAACTTGGCACCCGATTAAATTTCAGCACCGTTTATCATCCTCAGACTGATGGCCAAACTGAAAGAGTAAGCCAGATTTTGGAAGATATGCTCCGTGCCTGCGCCTTGGATTTTGGAGGAACTTGGGATAAAAGTTTGCCTTACGCCGAGTTTTCTTACAACAACAGTTATCAGGCTAGTTTGCAGATGTCACCGTTTGAAGCATTGTATGATCGCAAGTGCAGAACTCCTCTTCTTTGGGATCAAGCCGGTGAAACACAAGTCTTTGGAACAGATATCCTGCGTGAAGCTGAAGACAAGGTAAAAGTTATTCAAGATAGATTAAGGATAGCACAATCTCGCCAGAAGAGCTATGCCGATAACCATCAACGGGACTTGTCATTTGAAGAAGGAGACCATGTCTATCTTTGAGTCACCCCTCTTCGAGGAACACAAAGATTCAACATGAGAGGCAAGTTAGCTCCCCGCTATGTTGGACCCTTTCGGATCACCCATCATCAAGGAGAAGTTGCTTATCAGTTAGAACTACCGCCGTCTTTGGGCGGAGTGCACAATGTGTTCCATATCTCACAGTTGAAGAAGTGTCTTCAAGTACCTTCCGAGCAAGCTGACCTTCAGCAGCTTGATGTTCAAGATGATCTAACTTATGTCAAGAAGCCCATCCATATCCTAGATAAGGAAAGGACCACTAGAAGTCGAGTGATCTGGTTCTAGAAAGTTCAGCGGAGAAACCATTCAACCGAAGAAGCAACATGGGAGAAAGAAGATGAATTGAAGGCCTCGCATCCCGAGTTGTTCGAAGATCTCTCCAAATCTCGAGGACAAGATTCTTTGTAAGGGGGATAGGATACGATCACGATGCCCATGATTCACCTGATCTGTATGAAGCCTCCACTATTGCAAACCTCCCTGCCCAGGCAGTAGGCATCTAGAATATCAAGGCTCTTGTACATGTTCTTCTGGACGCCCTCTCCTCCCACTACAACCGCTGGCATGATCTCGTCCTCCTCATCCTTGAATGCTACGCCCTCATCGACCATGTCTTCTCTGACACAATACTGCTAGGAGATTCTTGGCGTCGTATGGACGCCGTTGTTCTCTCTTGGATCTTCGGCACAATCACCACTAATCTGATGGAGACTGTTCGTGCCAAGGGTGGCACCGTGCGTGATGCCTGGCTTGGCGTCGAGGCATAGTTTCTAGGGAACCGTGAGACTTGTGTGCTCCACCTTGACGCTGAGTTTCACGTCTTCATCCAAGGAGACCTCTCTGTCAGTGACTACTACCGCAAGATGAAGGGCATGTCCGATGCTCTCGGTGACCTCGACGAAGTTGTCCATGATCATACTCTCATCCTCATTGCCCTTTGTGACTTGGACGAGAAGTACGACCACATGAAGGCCCTCCTCAAGTGCTGTCGTCCGTTCCCCACCTTTAGCGAGGTCCTCAATGATCTCCTACTCGAGGAACTCTCCTTCGGATAGATCACCATGGTGCCCTCCACTGTGCTCATCGCCTGTACTCCAAAACGGTCTAGTGCCTCGCTGTCAAATCCTTCGCCCCCTGCATCCTCTTCATCAGCATCCTCTAGTCGAGGAATGAACGAGCCCACTGGGGCTCCCCCTAGCGGTGGCTCTGGTGGCTCTGAGTCAGGATGATGTCGCTGATGCAACAATGGCAGCACGGGCAGTGGAGCTCCTTGGCCATCCATGTACAACCCATGTACCAGCCAAATCTCTATGTGGCCTGGCCCTACCCCGGTGCATAGTACCAGCAACAGCATCCACCAACGTGACTTGGGCTGGCCCACCAACAGTAGGCCCTACTGGCCACCCCCTCACCACTAGCAGCACCGTATGGCCTGTTTGCTACTAGGCCCGCCTCATATGGCCTGCTCCATATGCCTACACCTGTGCAGCCACTAGTTCAGGGCCCGTCGCTGACTTGGAGGCCATGGTCTGGCTCTTGGGACCAACAGTCCCTAGCTAACTCCTTCAACATGATGATTCTTAATTCTCCTGCCATCACCGTCTGGATAATGGATTCTGGTGCCTCCAACCATATCACACCTGACACTAGTAACATCTCCTTGTTTCGACCACCTCATTCCTCATTTCCTTCATCAATCGTCTTTGGCAATGGTGCCACTTTACCAGTCACATCCTCTGGCCACACTGTTTTACCTGGTCCTCTCTATCTTAATAATGTTCTTGTTGCTCCTAATATTATTAAGAATCTTATATCTGTGCGCTAGTTCACCATTGATAATAACTGTTCAGTTGAATTTGATCCTCTTAGTCTTTCTATGAAGGATCTCCATTCTAGGAATGAGATCGTCAAGTGCCATAGCTCTGGGCCACTCTACTCCTTGCAGCTACCAACACCTCCCACTACGCCATGTGCCCTCACTATGGTCGCACCCGCCACCATTTGGCATCGTTGTCTTGGCCATCCTGGGCAAGAGGCTCTATCCAAGATCACTAGTTCCTTTGCCATCTCTTGTAATTAAAGCAATAGTGATTCTATATGTCATGCTTGTTAGCTTGGGTGTTATATTCGTTCGCCCTTTAATAATTCTTCATCTCGTGCTCTCAAGAACTTTGACTTGATTCACTATGATCTGTGGACCTCTCCCATTGCGAGTGTGTCTGGTTATAAGTATTATCTTGCCGTTCTTGATGATTGCTCTCACTTTCTTTGGACGTTCCCTTTACGCAACAAATCCGATGCTTTTTCTACCTTGACTAACTTTTTCTCCTATGTGGCAACCTAGTTCAAACACCCCATGAAGGACATCCAATGTGACAAAGGCCATGAGTTTGACAACTCGTCATCCCGGTCTTTCTTCCTCACCCATGGCGTTCAGCTTCGGATGTCTTGTCCTTATACATCCCAACAAAACGATAAGGCCGAACACATCATTCGTTCCATAAACAACATTGTGTGCTCACTGCTCTTCCAAGCCTCCCTTCTAGCCTCCTATTGGGTTGAGGGACTCCATACTGCCACATACTTACTCAATCGCATGCCCACTAAAACTCTATGCTTCGCCACCCCTCATTTTGCTCTCTTTGGCACTCATCCCTCCTATGCTCACCACCGTGTCTTTGGGTGTGCCTGTTATCCAAACTTGTCGACGACCACTCCTCATAAGCTTTCTCCCCACTCTACTCTTTGTGTCCTCCCTCGCTACTCTACCCACAAAGGTTACCGGTGTCTTGATCTTTATTCAGATCGTGTGCTCATCTCTCGCCATGTCACATTTGTTGAAACATCATTCCTGTTTTCCAAAACGGAGTCGCCATCATCCACTGACCTTGATTTTTTATATGAGCATGAACCACAAGTAATCCCCATGATGCCTGCGCCACGCGCGGCCCTGTTGCCCACGCCACGCACGGTCCCATCACCTGCGCCTGATGGTAATATGCCCTAGAGACAACTTCTGGAGGAACCGGAAGTTCTGGTTGGACCAGAACTTCTGGGCCTGCCCTGGTGGCAAGTTCTAGAGGAACCGAAAGCTTCAGTTGGACCGGAACTTCCAGGCCTACTCTACAGGTGAATTCTAGATGAATCGGAAGTTCTGGGCTTCTGCTGAAACTCCTGAGCTGAAATAAATTCGATACAGAATGTTATTTTTGGAAGTTTTGGCTGGACAGGAAGTTCTGGGATCAGAAGTTCCGGTTGGATCGGAACTTTCGAATCAAAATAAATTCAATACATAATGTTATTTTTAGAAGTTTTGGGCCTCGGCCGGAACTTCCGGGCCGAACATGCAGATTAGATCTGGTGCGCTTTAATATTGATTAAAGGCCCATCAGTGGGCTCTTTATAAGGAGAGGAGAGACTAGGGCGCAAAAGGCTTTTGGCTGTTGGATCTCCCCTAACCCTAGCGGCCACCTCTCTCCTGTCCTCACCTGCTGTGGCTGCATCTCCCCTAACCTCGCACGTGGTACTAGCATACCGACGTGAGGTGATCCTATCCCTATACGTGTGGATATCGTAGAGGCACCACCGCAATTGCGGCACTGATCATTTCGACGTGAGGATCGCAAGGCTGTATCATCTTTGCCACCAACGATTGAATGGAGCTAGGCGGAGTTGATCGAGAACATGCTTCCCCAACTCTTCTTCCGCTGCCCTAGCACATCTCGTGACTAGAGGTAACGATCCATGATCCCATTACTCGCACGGTTCCAGGGTTGAATGGGGTAAAAAAAGTTTTGTTTCCTGCTAGTGTAGCCTACACGTTCTCCAACAGTGGTATCAGAGCCTACGTGCATAGTGTTTGATCTAGATCATACACATATAGGTGATATGTGGTGGAAATAGATTAGATCTATTGTTCTTGCGTCGGATTTTCGGAAGTTCCGGGCTCTAGCTGGAACTTCCGAGCCGAAATAATTTTCGTACAGAAGGTTATTTTTGGAAGTTTTGGGTTTGACCCGGAAGTTCCGGGCCAAAATAAATTTGATACAGAAGGGTGATTCCAGAAGTTCTGGATCCACTTTCAGTCACGCATAGATTCAACTTTTAATTCATTTTTGCAGAGAATGTTGTGACTGGTATGGCCTTGTGCAGCATGTGATGCATTCATGTAATTTTAATGGCCTGCATGTCATGGTTAATTACAGCCCAAGGCTGTTCTAATGTTGTACGACCTACGTGTCGACATGTGATGCTTCTCCTCTTGCAATTCGTATAATGCTATTAGATGTAATAGACTGATACAAGATCATGGAGGCCTAAAGCGTGATGACCCGAAGGATAGGAACTGTGGAGATGGAGATCACCATGTGAGAAGGGCCATACTATGTCACGGTTAATATGATTGCCTGTGATGATTACTTTTGTTCCTGTCATACTATTCTTTCATGTTCTGTGTGCGATAGGCATCGTTACCATATTAGGATAGTTTCCCTCAGAAAATTAAGAGTCTTTGGTGCCCTTTCTAATAGCTGCACCTATAAAGGTTTTTAATCATTACATGGTAGGTCTGCCAAAGCAGGGTGCTATATTTTATCTTAACCAGTTAGGGTGGATGTCGGACATCCGCAAGCATAGTATTGGTTTGCTTAACAAAGCTATCAAAACGGTTTTCAGGATTGGATGCCACCCCAACGAACAAGAGTCACATAGGGATGTGATTAGCAAAGTGTTGCTTAACTATGTCACTAATTTTCTAGCAGTGATGCCAAAGCTCACTAGAAATTAGTTGAATATGGATCCTGTCCCACTACATGTCGTAAGAGAAAAAACGATTGTATATCATATAGTGGAGTATCTTTTATTTGATAGAAGATTCACATAGCATAGTGCTGAAACTTATATTTTTGTTGTAGATCATGGCACCTACTGCTAGTAACACTTTTAGTTTTAATTTGCGATCAATTCTTGAAAAGGAAAAGCTTTCTGGAACAAACTTTATTGATTAGCATAGAAACTTGAGAATTGTTCTCAAACAAGAGAAAAAGGAATATGTTCTAGAGGAGCCCCATCCAGATGAACCAGCTAATAATGCATCTGTAGCTGATCGGAGGGCTTATAAGAAGCACACCAACGATTCACTCGATGTTAGCTGTCTCATGCTTGCCACTATGTCCTCTGAGCTTTAGAAGCAAAATGAGAACAGGGATGCTGTTGGACCGAAACTGGCGACCAGAGGGGGGGGGTGAATGGGCGCAAATAAAACTCGCAGCGGAAGAAATAAATTCCTGAAACTTGACTATCAGAATTGCAAGTGACTTATCTAGAATCAGATCAAGTTTGAACAAAGGTCACACCTGGCAATCTGATAGCAACTTCAGAATACACTCCCCCAACCTCAGACGTCCGACTTGCTCGTGACTAAATGAGTATATGCACAAGACTGTGCCAGTATAAGTCACACCAAGCAAGTCAGAACACAAACACCTCAGAAAATATGCCGAAAAGAACAAACATGAAACAAACCACGGCAAATAGATTGTTCTTAAATCACAACAACGGTGAACACAACGTCATTTCATTGCTAATAAAAATACTCAACATAAACCTTTTAAAGTGCATACACAAACACTTGACATTGGCATGGCATCACATAAACATTTCATCAAGTATATCTCATGCAGTCCAGAAAAACAGATTCATCTAGACATTTCAGCAAACAGTTTGTGTGCACAGGTTTTAGAAATAACCAATCGATGATGTTTGTTGCTGTAGATGTCGTGTTCCGGTGTGGATGTAGGCGTTCCCTAGCTTAGAGTCGACGTTCTACAAGATGACGCAGGCGTTCCCGTCGTTGGAGTGTCGTTCCTCCGTGTCACCGCGCCGCGCCGCGGCCGAGCCCTAGCCGCATGGGGCAGGCCGGCTGCTATGGTTGGAGGGGGGAGGAAGAGATGGAGAGAGAGGTGGCTGGTGGAGAGGAGAGAGGGAGAGGGAGGAGGAAGAAGGAGGTGGGAGGCTTGGAGGAGAAGGAAAGTGGAGACAATTTTCAAAATATTTTCTTTGATTCAAATTGCTCAAGTGACTACAAGGGATGGCTAGCCCTTAAATAGTCACCATGGTTTAGTACAAAAGACACAAATGCCCCTTCGGGAATGTTTGACACAGACATAGGCCCACAGGGCAAAAACGTAAAAGACCGACTCAGATATTTATTCGGTGCCTGATATTTCGTAGCCTTCACGACACCGCTAACTTTGACGGAGAACACGCTTTTCCGGTAGATTGACGGTTTTGAGCCAAAACTGACAAAGCGTCCGCCGCCTCCGCACCGTGCACCCGGATTGGACCCGTTCCGACCCCGTGACTCTTCAGCCCGGCGATCGAACGTCCGTGTACCTGAGTCGCACCGGTCGACACCACGACGGATCCTGTTTCTCTTGCCGCTTCAGCTCCACGCACCCGGATTGGACCGGTACGCCTTCGCGACCCCTCTGTCCGACCAACGTCCGTCCATGTACCTGAGTCGCGTGTGAACTCCATCACGGTCGAGGCTTCTTCATCTCCATTCCTTCATCACGTCTTCTTTCCCCGTTGACAATCACTCATCATCCCCATGGTATACACCATGGCTCCTCAGATGCCCATGATATGATTGTGGGACTCCGTGGCATGTGTGAGAACCAAGCTCGGGCTGAGAGGTACAACGCCTCAAAGTCCTTGTTTGAGTACAGAACTGGTCATTGGTAGAGGAACTGCAAGTTATACTTGGAAGAACTCAAGAAGAAGAAGAAGGAAAGTAAGACTTTCGCTTCTACTTCAAATATAAATGTTATTGAAATTAATCTTGCTACTCGTCCAAGTGATTCATGGGTATTTGATACCGGATTAATGATTCATATATGCAAATCATTGCAGGGACTAAATAGGATAAGGAAGTGTGCAAGAGGCGAATTGGATGTGCGTGTCGGTAATGGTGCAAGAGTTGTTGCGTTGGCCATCGGCGTTTATTCTTTATCGCTACCCTCAGGATTAGTTTTGGAATTGAATAATTGTTATTGCATTCCTACCTTGGGCAGAAACATTCTATCTTCTTCATGTTTGGAGGAAGATGGTTATGAATTCATAATAAAGAACAAGTGTTGTTTGATATTTTTGAATGGTATGCGCTATGGTACTTGTCCAATGATGAATGGATTATATATTCTAAATCTTGAGGATACACATGTTTATAACATTAATACGAAGAAGCCTCGGCTAAATGATTTGAATCATACTTATGTTTGGCATTGTCATCTAGGTCATATAAATGAGAAGCGTATGCAGAAGCTCCATAAAGATGGGCTTCTGGAGTCATTTAATTTCGAATCATTTGATACATGCAAGTCTTGTTTACTTGGCAAAATGACTAAGACGCCTTTCACTGATCAAAGTGAGAGGGCAAATGAATTGTTGGCCCTTGTACATATAGATGTATGTGGACCAATGAGTTCTACAGCCAGAGGTGATTTTTAGTACTTTATTATTTTTACCGACGACTTTAGTAGATTTGGTTACATCTACTTGTTGAGGCAAAAGTCTGAATCCTTTGAAAAGTTCAAGGAGTTCCAGAATGAGGTACAAAATTATATAGGCAAAATAATTAAATTTCTACGATCAGATCATGGAGGTGAATATTTAAGCAATGAGTTTATTGATCATCTAAAGTAGTGTGGAATTGTTCCACAGCTGACTCCACCAGGCACGTCTCAATGGAATGGGATGTCCGAGCAGAGGAACCAAACCTTGTTAGACATGGTCTGGTCAATGATGAGTCAATCTGATCTTCCATTGTCCTTCTGGGGATACGTTCTAGAAACTGCTGTTTTCACATTGAACAGGGTTCCATCTAAATCTGTAGAGAGGACGCCATATGAGATATGGACTGGGAAGCATACCGGTTTGTCTTTTTTAAAGATATGGGGTTGTGAGGCCTATGTAAAACGTTTAATGTCTGATAAGCTCACTCCTAAATCTGATAAATGCTTCTTTGTGGGGTATCCTAGGGAAACCAAAGGATATTACTTCTATAACAACGAAGAAGACAAAGTGTTTGTCACCCAAAATAGTGTCTTTCTTGAGAAAGAGTTTCTCTCGAAAGGAGTTAGTGGGAGCATGGTGCGACTCGAAGAAGTTCAGGAACCACTCGAAAGTGTTTCAGCTCCTATTGAACAACAACTCGATATGCAAGATGTTGTAAAACCTGTTGTCGAGACACCAGCCCCATGTCGATCGGAAATGGTTAGTCCTGCACCCGAGCGGTTTGTGTTTCTAATACGGGGCAGCACGACATATTATTGTTGGACAATGATGAACCTAAGACCTACTTGGAAGCGGTGATATTCCAATGCTCGATGCTGTTAAATCTTCATTGCAAAAAAGTTTCTCAATGAAAGATCTTAGAGAAACAGCTTACATATTGGTCATAAAGATCTATAGAGATAGATCGAGAAGGCTAATTGGATTAAGTCAAAGCACGTACATTGACAAGGTATAGAAACGGTTCAATATGCAGGATTCCAAGAAAGGTTTCTTGCCAATATCACATGGTATTACTCTCAGCAAGAGTTAGTATCCTTCGACACCTGATGAGCTAGAGAAGATGAGTGTGATCCCATATGCTTCGGCAATCAGGTCCATCATGTATGCCATGCTTTGTATAGGCCCAGATGTTTCCTATGCTCTAAGTGTTACGAGCAGATACCAATCAAACCTGGGTGAATGTCACTGGGCGATGGTAAAGAGTATCCTCAAGTACTTGAGAACTAAGCATATGTTCCTAGTCTATGGAGGTGCGGAGGAGCTCGTTGTAAACGGTTACACCGACGCTAGCTGCTTCACCCTAACCCTAGCCGCCACCTCTCCCCTGGCCTCACCTGCTATGTCCGCATCTCCCCTAACCTCTCACTTGGTACTAGCATACCGGCTTGAGGTGATCTCATCTCTGTACGTGTGGATACCGTGGAGGCGCCGCTGCTACTACGGTGCTGATCATCTCAACGTGAGGATCGCAAGGGTACATCATCTTCATTACCGAGGATCGGACGGAGCCGAGCGGAGTTGATCGAGGACGCACTTCCCCAACTCTTCTTCCGCTGCCCTAGCGTGTCTCTCAGCTAGAGGTAACGATCTATGATCCCATTGCTCGCATGGTTCCTAGGCGAACTGGATAGAAAATTTTGAATTTTACTGCTAGCGTAGCCTCCCCATTCCCCAACACAAGCTTCATCGCTCTCTCTGATATCGGCTACGTACCGTGTAGCTCTCACCGATTTGTTGGGGAATGTAGAAGCTACGCTAGCTAAAAATAAAAATTTTCTACCACGCACACCAGGATATCTTGCTAAGAGAGGGACCATAGATCGTTACCACTAGACATGCAGAGCAGCGGGAAAAGTGGAGTAGCAAGCCGATCCAACACACATGCGCCAATGTAGTTGGAAAGCCGATCAGCGTCCTTAGGAAGCCAATCGATGTCGTCTTGAGGTTGCCAATCAAGGTCCTCGAGAAGTAGTCGATGACGTCCTCGGGAGAAGGATGATCCAATCAGGAAGTCCTCATCTCAACTCGAGCCAATGACGCCACCAATCCGATTAGTGATGCTGATGTCGATGCGATGCAGAATAGCAATGCCTCTACTGGTATCCACACATTCAGGGTGGGAACGCCGGCCAATGGTATACTAGCACTCGGGTGGTCAGCAAGATGGTTAGGCTCGAGAAGATGACGTCTAGGGTTTGATCGTGGTGGCCCAACTAGTACTCTACTCGGATCCCCATCTGATCTATTTAGATCTCTATCCAAACCGTTTGAATCTCTATCTAAATTGAGCCTAATTCGAATCCTATTCGAATCCAATGTTTCAACAAGTTAAGTATGTGACCCTGTAGGTTCACGTATAGCTTGGTTAACATATGAAAACTCCTTTCTATACTCTGTTAACAGCAGCCTCTAGCAAATCATATTAACCTAATTATATGTAAATATAATATCGGCTGAACCTTATAATGTTCTTATGTACATGTCCCTTTGCCTCACGATATTGATCGAGTGTAAGGTGAGATTTGTGCCATTCTATCAATAGTTCGATCCTCTCTCGATCTCCATATTGGATTATAAGTTATGATTAACTCCTTAATCACGTCGGCATGGTCATGTGCTTCCGTAACCCATTACATCGAGGGGCCCAAAGATATCTCTCTCATAAGGAGGGGCAAATTCTATGTTGATCACTCACATCCCACTACATGTTTCATAGCAGACCTGATGACTACCTTTATAACTACCTAGTTATAGAGTAGCGTTTAGTAGTCCCAAAGTAAGTTACTATGCATGTTAAGAACCATAATGATCTCAGGTCTAAGGACTTTACATAAGCACTACTGAGACCAACTGATGACACGTAGGATCTCAATAGTGCTTCATAGTGGGTCTATCCAACATATGTTCTCTAACATACGTCCATGTTATTGAGTTGGTATCTCTATACTCATGATCCATGAGACATGATCATCAATCAATACGCATGCCAATCTCAGTCATATCTGTTCCACATATTGATGAGTAACGGGTATGCTAAGCTAACGTAAAACAAAACCATTTTACCCCGTTCAACCCAGGAACCATGCGAGTAATGGGATCATGGATCGTTACCTCTAGTCATGAGACGCGCTAGGGAAGCGAAAGAAGAGTTGGGGAAG
>KE373047.1:103919-115697 GCA_000418225.1 Zizania latifolia
TGCGAAGATCGCTGGACTTCATCGACTTGGTCGCCGGCGAACGGGCGAGGCAAGAAGGAAACGAGCGAGGACGCGCTTCTCCAAATCTTCTTCCGCTGCACTAGCGTGTCTCGCGTTAGAAGGTAACGATCCATGATCCCTCACGCGCATGAGTTCCTGGGCCAATGGGGTTAAAAATTAAAATTTGCTGGCTAGCATAGCCTCCCCATGTCCCAACACATACATGATGGACCTGATCAAAATAGCCTCCTTTGCAGCTTTAGAAGCTGCTATGTACTCGGCCTCCGTTGTTGAATCTGCAACCGTTTCTTGCTTAGAACTCTTCCTACTCCCTGCGCCTGCATTAAGCCAAAACATAAATCTAGATTGCGATCACGAATCATTCTTTTTGGTTTGGAAGTTGGCGTCTGTGTAACCATTTACAACGAGCTCCTCCGCACCTCCGTAGACCAGGAACATATTCTTAGTTCTTCTTAAGTACTTGAGGATATTCTTTACCGTCGCCCAGTGACTTTCACCCGGTTTTGATTGGTATCTGCTCGTAATACTTAGAGCATAGGAGACATCTGGGCGTGTACAAAGTATGGCATATATGATGGACCCGATTACGGAAGCATACGGGATCACACTCATCTTCTCTAGCTCATCAAGTGTCGAAGGACACTAACTCTTGCTGAGAGTAATACAATGTGACATTGGCAAGAAACATTTCTTAGAATCTTGCATATTGAACTGTTTCAATACCTTATCAATGTACGTGCTTTAGCTTAATCCAATTAGCCTTCTCGATCTATCTCTATAGATCTTTATGCCTAATATGTATGCTGCTTCTCTAAGATCTTTCGTTGAAAAACTTTTTCGCAATGAAATTTTAACAGCATCGAGCATTGGAATATCATTTCCGATCAACAATATGTCATCTACATATAAGACCAAAAATACAAGTGTGCTTCCACTAGCCTTTTTGCAAACACAAGGCTCTTCTTCATTCTTGATGAAACCAAACCCTTTGATCACTTCATCAAAACGAAGATTCTAACTCCAAGAAGCTTGCTTCAGCCCATAAATGGACTTTCGAAGCTTGCAAATTTTCCCAGCATTTTTTAGATCGACAAAACCTTCAGGCTGCCTCATGTACACATCCTTGATTAGGTTTCCAGTAAGGAAAGCTGTTTTGACATTTATTTACCATATCTCATAGTCATAATATGTGGCAATTGCTAGGATGATCCGGATAGACTTTAGCATAGCAACGGACAAAAATGTTTCATCATAATCAATACCTTGAATTTGCTTGAAACCTTTCGCCACCAATCGTGCCTTATAGACATGAACATTTTCATCAAGGTCTATCTTTTTCTTAAAAATCCATTTACACTCGATAGTTTTGACACCATCAAGTGGATCGACTAAGTTCCAAACTTGATTTTCTCGCATGGATTCTAACTCGGATCTTATGGCTCCAAGCCATTTCTTAGAGTCTGGTTCCATCACCGCTTTTGAGTAGGTCTTAGGTTCATCATTGTCCAACAATAATATGTCGTGCTGTCCTGTGGTTAGAAACATAAACCGCTCGGGCGCACGACCAACCCTTTTCGACTGATATGGGGCTAGTATCTCAACAACAGATTTTACAGCATCTTGCATATCGAGTTGTGGTTTAGTAGGAGCTGAAACACTTTCTAGTGGTTCCCGAATCTCTTCGAGTTGCACCGTGCTTCCACTAACTCCTTTCGAGAGAAACTTTTTCTCAAGAAAGACACCATTACAGGCGACAAACACTTTGCCTTTTTTCCGGTTATAGAAGTAATATCCTTTGGTCCCTGCAAAGAAGCATTTATCAGATTTGGGAGTGAGCTTACCAGACGTCAAACGTTTTACATATGCCTCACAACCCCATATCTTTAGAAAAGATAACCCGAGACGATTCCCAGTCCATGTCTCATATGGTGTCATCTCTACAGATTTAGATGGAACCCTGTTTAATGTGAAAGCAGCAGTTTCTAGAGTGTATCCCTAGAAGGACAACGGAAGATCAGATTGACTCATCATTGACCGAACCATGTCTAACAAATTTCGGTTCCTCTGCTCGAACAACCCATTCCATTGAGGCGTACCCGGTGGAGTTAGCTGTGGAACAATTCCATATTGTTTTAGATGATCATTAAACTCATGGCTCAAATATTCATCTCCACGATCCGATCGTAGAAATTTAATTGCCTTGCCTATATGATTTTGTACCTCATTCTGGAACTCCTTGAACTTTTCAAAGGATTTAGACTTTTACCTCATTAAGTAGATGTAACCAAATCTACTAAAGTCATCGGTAAAAGTAATGAAGTACTGAAATCCACCTCTAGCCGTAGATCTCATTAATCCACATACATCTATATGTATAAGGGCCAACAATTCATTTGCCCTCTCACTTTGACCAGTGAAAGGCGTCTTAGTCATTTTGCCAAGTAAACAAGACTCACATGTGTCAAATGATTCGGAATCAAATGACTCTAGAAGACCATCTTTATGGAGCTTCTGCATGCGCTTCTCTTTTATATGACCTAAACGACAATGACAAAGAAAAGTGAGATTCAAATCATTAAGCCGAGGCTTCTTCGTATTAATGTTATAAACAGGTATATTCTCAAGATTCAGAATATATAATCCATTCAACAATGGACAAGTACCATAGAGCATACCATTCAAAAATATCGAATAACACTTGTTCTTTATTATGAATTCATAACCATCCTCTTCCAAACATGAAGAAGAGATAATGTTTTTGCCCAAGGCAGGAATATAATAACAATTATTTAATTGCAAAACTAATCCTGAGGGTAGAGATAATGAATAAACGCCAACGGCCAACACAGCAACTCTTGCACTATTGCTGAAGTGGACATCCAATTCGCCTCTTGCACACTTCCTAGTCCTTTTTAGTCCCTGCAACGATTTACAAGTATGAATCATTGATCCGGTATCAAATACCCATGAATCACTTAAACGAGTAGCAAGATTAATTTTAACAACATTTATACCTGAAGTGGAAGTCTTACTTCCCTTCTTTTTCTTGAGTTCTTCCAAGTACAACTTGCAGTTCCTCCACCAATGATCAGTCTTATGGCAGTGGTGGTAAGTGTCAGAAGTAGCAGGGCCAACCTTGGACTTTCCAACAGGTCTAGGCTTAGAGCTCGAGATCTCATCCGAATCTTTAGCCTTGTCCTTGCGTTTTCTCTTCTTGCTATCCTTCTGAACCATCATCACATGACTAGAGCTTTTCTTAATGCTTTCCTCAGCAGTCTTTAGCATCCCATGCAATTCAGCCATGCTTTTCACCATGCTGTTCATATGAAAGTTCAATATGAATGGTCCGAAGCACGTAGGGAGCGACTGGAGAATCACATCCGTAGCCAACTCTTGGCCAAGGGGAAAACCAAGTTTTTCCAGGTTCTCAATGTAACCAATCATCTTGATCATATGAGGACTGACTGGACTACCTTGTGCCAACCTGCACGCAAACAAAGACTTTGAGGTGTTGTACCTCTCGGCCCGAGCTTGGTTCTCAAATATGCCTTTGAGTCCCACGATCATATCGTAGGCATCCTTGTTCTCATATTGCTTCTGAAGCTCAGAGGACATCCAGGCAAGCATGAGACAGCTCACATCAATTGAATCATTGGCGTGTTTCTCATAAGCCCTCTGATCCATGGCAGATGCATTATCAGCTGGTTCATCAGGATGGGGCTCCTCTAGAACATATTTCTTTTTCTCTTGTTTGAGAACAATTCTTAAGTTTCTATGCCAATCAATAAAGTTTGTTCCAGAAAGCTTTTCCTTTTCAAGAATTGATCGCAAATTAAAACTGGAAGTGTTACTAGCAGTAGGTGCCATAATCTACAACAAAAATACAAGTTTCAGTACTATGCTATGTGAATCTTCTATCAAATAAAAGATTCTCCACTACATGATATACAATCGTTTCCCTCTTACGACATGTAGTGGGACAAGATCCATATTCAACTAACTTCTAGTGAGCTTTGGCATCACTGCTAGAAAATTAGTAACATAGGTAAGCAACACTTTGCTAATCACATCTCTATGTGACTCTTGTTTGAAAGCTTTGTTAAGCAAACCAATACTATGCTTGTGGATGTCCGACATCCACCCTAACTGGTTAAGATAAAAGATGGCACCCTGCTTTGGCAGACCTACTATACAATGATCAAAACCTTTTGTAGGTGCAGCTATTAGAAAAGGCATCAAAGACTCTATTTTTTGAGGGAAACTATTCTAACATGGTAACGATGCCTACCACATATAAAACATGAAAGAATAGTATGACAGAAACATAAGTAAACATCATAGGCATTCATATTAACTGTGACATAGTATGACCCTTTTTACATGGAGATCTTCATCTCCACGGTTCCTATCGTTCGGGTCATCACGCTTCAAGCCTCCATGATCTTGTATCAGTCTATTACATCTAATAGCACTATACAAATTACATGAGAAGAAGCATCACATGTCGACACGCAGGTCGTAATACAATGACGAAGCAGCCCTGGGCTACAATTAACCATGACACGCAGGCCATGAAAATTACATACATGCATCATATACATTACAAGGCCATACCAGTCACAACATTCTCTGCGAAAATGAGTTAAGTGTCAAATCTATGCGTGTCTGAAAAGTGGATCCAGAACTTTTAGCTCAAGGCCCAGAACTTCTGCCCGAAGCCTAGAACTTCTGGCTCAAAGCTCGGGATCATGGATCGTTACCTCTAGTCGTAAGGCGCACTAGGGTAGCAAAAGAAGAGTTGGGGAAGCGCGTCATCGATCAACTCCGCCATGCTCCGTCCAATCGTTGGCAGCGAAGACGATGCAGCCTTGCGATCCTCACGTCGAGATGATCAGCGCCGCAATTGCGGTGGCACCTCTATGGTATCCACACATACAGGGACGGGATCACCTCACGCCGGTATGCTAGTATCACGTGTGAGGTTAGGGGAGATGCGGCCACAGTAGGTGAGGCCAGGGGAGAGGTGGCGGCTAGGGTTAGGGGAGATCCAACTGCCAACAGCCTTTTGTGCCCTAGCCTCTCCTCTCCTAATATAGAGCCCACTGATTCTCCATTAATCAACATTAAAGCCCACCAGATCTAATCTATACGTTCGGCCCGGAAGTTCCGGCCGAGACCCGAAACTTCCAAAAATAACATTCTGTATCGAAATTATTTTGATCAAGAAGTTCTGGTCCAATCGGAACTTCTGAACCTGGAATTTCCGGTCCAACCAAAACTTCCAAAAATAACATTCTGTATCGAATTTATTTTGGCCCGGAAGTTCCGGCCGAAGCCCAGAACTTCCGGTTCATCCAGAATTCGCCTCTAGGGTAGGCCCGGAAGTTTCAGTCTAACCAGAACTTCTGGTTCCTCCAGAACTCGCCATCAGGGCGGGCCTAGAAGTTCTCGTCCAACCAGAATTTCCGGTTCCTACAGAACTTGTCTCTAGGGCATATTACCATCATATATGATCTATATCCGATCAGGAATCACTTAGAAATAGTCATATTATGAGTCTCATAAACAAATTACGTATTTGTTGATCCAAAATGATAATCTATTTCAAGGAATACTGACTTTATTTCATAAACATAGTATGCCATGTACAATATCTCTATGTTGCCTGTAGGGTATAATGCTAACAATCTCCCACTTGCACTAGAGTCAACTATATAGATATCTAATACCCATAGATCTAGTGTGTGACTCATGCTTGGGCTATGAGAGAGGCTTTATCAATGGATCTGTAACATTCAGATCAGTTTGCACTTTTCATATCTTTACATCTCTCCTATCTACTATCTCACGGATCAGATGATATCGTCAAAGTATGTGTTTGGACTTCTGGTGTGACCTAGGCTCCTTTCCTATTGCGATAGCACCACTATTATCATAATAGAGGTCTATCGGACTAGAAGCACTAGAAATCACGCCAAGCTCAGAAACAAATTTCCTAATCCAAACAGCCTCCTTAGCAGCTTCTAAAGCTGCTATGTATTTGGCTTTTGTTGTAGAGTCAGCTACTGTCTCTTGCTTAGAACTCTTCCAGCTCACCACTCCACCGTTAAGAGAGAAAACGAATTCAGATTGCGATCTGTAGTCATCCTTGTCGGTTTGAAAGCTAGCATCTGTGTAACCACTTACAACGAGCTCTTCCTCACCTCCATAAACTAGGGAAATATCTTTAGTCCTTCTCAAATACTTTAAGATATTCTTTACGGCTATCTAGTGACTCTCACCTAGATCAGATTGGTATCTGCTCGTTAGGCTCAAAGCATACATGATAGATCCAATTACCAAAGCATATGGAATCACATTCATCTTATCTCACTTATCAGGTGTACTCGGACACTTAGTCTTGCTGAGATTTATGCCATGTGACATCGATAGGAAACCTTTCTTGGAATCATACATATTGAACCTCTTCAACACCTTGTCAATGTATATATCCTAGCATAATCCAATTAGCCTCCTTGATATATCTCTATAGATCTTGATACCCAGAATATATGCTGCTTCTCCTAAGTCCTTCATATAGAAACTATTTTTCAATGAAGACTTAATAGACTCTAGCATAGGTATATCATTTCCGATCAATAATATGTCATCCACATACAGTATCAGAAACACAAGTGTGCTCCCACAAGTCTTCTTGTAAACACAAAGCTCTTCTTCATTTTTGATGAAACCAAACCCTTTGATCACATCATCAAAATGAATATTCCATAAATGGATTTTTGCAGTTTGCATACTTTTCCTGCCGATTGTGGATCGACAAAACCAGTCGGCTGTGTCATGTACACATCCTCACTCAGATTTCCATTAAGGAAAGCTGTTTTGACATCCATCTACCATATTTCGTAATCAAAATATGCAATAATCGCTAGAATGATCCGAATAGACTTTAGCATTGCGACGGACGAGAAGGTTTCATCATAATCAACACCTTGAATTTGTTTGAAACCTTTAGCCACCAATCGTGCTTTGTAGATGTGAACATTTCCATCTATTTGTATTTTCTTTTTAAAAACCCATTTACACTCAATGGTTTTTACACCATTGGGTGGATCAACTAAGTTCTAAACTTGATTGGTATACATGGATTCAAGCTCGGATCTCATGGCTCCAAGCTATTTCTCAGAGTCTGGTCACACCATCGCTTCTTCATAGGTTTTGGGCTCATCGTTGTCTAACAACAATATATCCCATTCCTTACTGGTGAAGAACATGAACCTCTCAGGTGCATGTCGTGACCTCTCTGACCTACATGGTGCAACAGGTTCTTCAACACCTTAATTATCATGTTGTGGTTCATTGGGAATTGAAACATTTTCAGGTGTTTCTTGAATTTCTTTGGGATGCACTGAGCTCCCACTAACCCTTCTCGAGAGAAATTCTTTCTCCAAGAACAAACCATGTCGGGTAACAAACACTTTGTCGAGTTCCTTGTTACAGAAACAATATCCTCTGGTTTCCCGAGGATACCCGATAAAGAAGCACTTGACGGATTTGGGAGTAAGCTTATCGGATTGTAAACGCTTTACATAAGCTTCACAATCCCAAATTTTGAGAAAAGACAAATTAGGACGTCGTCCTGTCTATATCTCATATGGAGTCTTTTCAACTGACTTTAATGGAACCCTATTCAGTGTGAAAGCGGCTGTTTCAAGAGCATATCCCCAGAAGAATAATGGAAGATCACTTTGGCTCATCATTGATCGGACCATATCTAATAAGGTATGATTTCTCCGCTCAAATACCCCGTTCCACTGAGGTGTTCTAGGTGGAGTCAATTGTGGAACAATTCTGCAATCCTTTAGATGATTTCCAAACTCGAGGCTCAAGTATTCTCCTCCACGATCTGATCACGGAAAGTTGATTGTCTTTCCTAGATGATTCTATACTTCATTCTGTAATTCTTTGAACTTTTCAAAGGACTTCGACTTATGTCTCATTAAGTAGATATATCCATATCTACTAATGTTATCGGTAAAAGTTATGAAGTACTGAAAACCACCTCTGTCTATTGAGCTCATTGGCCCGCACACATCAGTATGTATGAGTGACAACAACTCACTTGCCCTCTCACTTTGACTTGTGAAAGGTGCCTTTGTTATCTTGCCAAGTAAACAAGATTCACATGTCTCAAATGATTCAAAATCAAAAGAGTCGAGAAGACCATCTCTATGGATCTTCTCCATGCGTCTCTCATTTATGTGGCATAGGCGACAATGCCAAATAAATGTGGGATTCAAATCATTAAGATGTTGCCTTTTCGTATTAATATTATAGACGTGAGATTCTTCAGGATTTAAAATGTATAATCCATTCACTAATGGAATATGACAATAGAACATATCTCCAAGATAAACTAAACAACCATTATTCATTGATCTAAAGTCACAACCTTCTGCTTGCAAGCATGAAGCAGAAATTATGTTTTCACATAGAGTTAGAACACAATAACAATTATTTAATTCTAAAACTAGTCCTAAAGGTAGAAACAATGGTATGGTGCCGATAGCAGCCGCAGCAACTCTTGCTCCATTGCCCACACGAAGATCCACTTCACCTCTAATCAAACTTCTACTTCTTCCCAGACCCTGCAACGACTTGTAGATGTGAGCAACTGATCCAGTGTTAAATACCAAAGAATCAGTAGATGAAGTAGCAAGATTGATCTCGATAACATTTATACCTAAAGCAGAAGTCGTACTTCCCTTCTTCTTGAGATCCTTCAACTACTTCTTGCAGTTCTTCTTCCAATAACCCAGCTCCTTGCAGTAAAAACATACTACATCTTTAGCCACCCCTTTATTGTCCTTTTTGGTCTTGAAATTGCTCGCGATCTCATCGGGAGTCAACTTCCTCTTGACCGCACATTTCTTGACACGAGGCTATTTCTTGCCTTTCTACAGCATCATGACAAGACTGTTGTTTTTCTTAATGCTCTCCTAGGCGGTTTTCAGCATCCCATGTAGTTTTGTTAAGGTTTTGTGCATGCTATTCATATGATAATTGAGTATGAACAGTTCAAAACTCGATAGCAGGTATTGAAGAATCAGATTAGTAGCCAACTCTTGTCTAAGGGGAAAACCAAGCTTTTTTAGACTCTCAATATAGCCAAGCATCCTGATAACATGAGGACTGACGGGATTTCCTTCAGCAAGCCTGCACGCAAATAAGGATTTTGAGGTGTTGAACCTCTCGACCCTCGCTTGGTTCTCAAACATGCCACGCAGACCCACAATAATATTGTAAGCATGTGTGTTCTCATATTGCTTCTGAAGCTCAGAGAACATTGTGGCAAGCATGAGACAGCTCAAATCAAGGCAGTCATTAGTGTGCTTCTCATAAGCACGCCGTGCAGCCATAGTAGCATTATCTGGCAAGTCATTAGGATAGGGACTTTCAAGAACATACTTTTTTCTTTCTTGTTTGATCACAATTCTTAAATTTCTATACCAATTCATAAAGTTTGTTCCATTAAGCTATACTTTCTCAAGGATAGATCGCAAATTAAAAGAATTGAACGTGGCAGAGGCTGACATGATCTACAATATAAGATATGCAAAGTTTAGCACCTATGTTTATGTTAATCTTTCAGTAAACTATTTAATAAAATATTCTCCCACTATGTTTTTGGAAACCAAAACCTCCCTCTTGGTTACATAGTTGGTCAGGATCCTTATTCCACTAATTCCTAGTGAGCTTTGGCATCACTACTAGAAATTAATCACATGAGGTAAGCAACACCTTACTAATCACATCTCCATGTGACTCCTGTTTGTTGGGTTAGCATCACCATGCTCTGGCCCCAACCTGATGCCCTAAGGTCCAAAACTATTTTGATAACCTTATTAAGCAAACTAAAGCTTCCGCGTATAGATGTCCGACATCTATCCTAACTTGCAATGGTAATTGCCGACACTCTGCTTTGGCAGACCCACCAAACGATGAACATTACCGTGTTAGGTGTAGCAATTTGAATGGCATCGAAAACTTAATTTTTCTAAGGGATTTTATCCTATCATGGCAACATATCAAACATGATATAGCATGAGAATATGATAGAAGATATCACAAATAAACATATTTAACTGTGAATTAGTATGGCCAAAATAAATGGTGATCTCCATCTCCATTAGTGGTGTAGATGATCTCCATCATGCACATCACTCCTTCGGGCCACCGTGCTTGAAATCCTATAATCTTATTTCTAGATCACTACTATAATAGCTAGAAAATAAAGATTACAAATATTGATTCAAGCACCCGACACGCAGGTAGGCAAATACAGCAGAGACAGCTATCCAATAGCCGAAGATCATAGCATGCAAGCCATGCATAAGAGTTACATGCATCACATATATCTCTTACAAATTATATAGGGCCATACCATTCACATCATTCTCTGCAAAAACAAGTTAGAGGTAGAATCGAATTCTAGCTAATGATGTGAGCTAGGACTCTATACAAGCGTGACTATATACAAGGCACGCACAGACAGCGGTCCCGCTAGCTGGTTAGCTGGTGGGGCGTCGAGGGGGAGGATGCCCCTCGTGGGTTGTAGGGTAGTGCCCTGTCCATCAGCAAAAATTATAGATCCGATCTATGAAGTTGCTTTAGAAAAACTGCTCGGGACAAACAATTTACCCCAATCCGAGATGACCTCTTGGGAACCAATTTTTCCTTTGCCGATGGGGTCGGCCAGATGGTCGGGCAATGCGCTCGAGAGTCGGCGACAGTGGTTGGGAAGACCAGTCGAGAGGCGCTCAAGGTGGCTGGATCGTTAACCTACTCGGATTACGATACGTGTTTGTATCTGATCCAACAACATATAACGATTTGAGTGTTATGATACAATCTGCAACTACCCCGTAAACCGATTGATCTCATCAACCCATGCTGCCGATCAACCTAGACTATAATAGATCCAATCTACTATGACCGCATATCCACTATATGCACCGATCTAGATCACAATCTATGCAGATGGCTCTGATACCACTGTTGGGGAACATAGAGGCTACGCTAGCCGAAAAAAAATTCTACCACGCACACCAAGATATCTTGCTAAGAGAGGGACCATAGATCGTTGCCTCGGGTACACAGTACAGTGGAAGAAGAGTTAGAGTAGCAAGCTGATCCAAGTCGAGCGTGCTGATGTGACCGAGAAGCTGATGAAGTCGTCCTCGGGAAGCCGATCGATCTTTCTCAGGAACTCCCGAGGATTTCTCTTGACGACTCCTCAAGCCGATGACGCTCCCTAAGAAGTAGCCGATGACGCTACTGATCCAATCAGTGACACCGATGCCGATGTGAAGCAGAATAGCAACTCCTCTACTAGTATCCACACATCTAGGGTGGGAATGCCGGCCAATGGTATACTAGCACTCGGGCAGTCGATGAGATGGACAAGCTCAAGAGGTGGCTGCTAGGGGTTGCTCTCGGTGGCTAACAACTTAGCACGAGAAAAGCATCAACATGAGATTATCAAAAACTCTGCTTCCCTACGCCTTGCACCCTCATATATATAGATGTCCTAGCTGAGGAGCCATGGTGTGTACCATGGGGATGATGAGTGATT
Organism: Zizania latifolia; assembly: GCA_000418225.1. Taxonomy (NCBI): domain Eukaryota; kingdom Viridiplantae; phylum Streptophyta; class Magnoliopsida; order Poales; family Poaceae; genus Zizania; species Zizania latifolia. The sequence continues at coordinate 115,573 of KE373047.1, forward strand.
GTCAACGAGGAATGAAGAAGAAGAGAAGACTTGACCGTGACGGAGTTCGCGTGCGACTCAGGTACACGGATGGACGCTGGTCGGACAGAGGGGTCGCGAGGGCGTGCCAGTCCAATCCGGGTGCA
>KE373047.1:126846-137201 GCA_000418225.1 Zizania latifolia
ATTTGTATTTTCCACTGCGTTTTTAATTTGCGCCCATTCACCCCCCCTCTGGTCGCCTTTTCGGTCCTACATCGACGGTGATCGATGATTGACATAGACGGAAGGCGCATCGTGTTGACGAACATGAGCAGTCACGTGGAGCGCTTCCCAAAAACCTTATTCGTTCTCTCTCGGTGTAGGATCACAAGGGAGACAGGTTCCAGAGACCTGCTCTCCCGTTCGCTGGTGCACGTCGACGGTGGGATGGAGTAGGTTACGGCGGTGGTGCAGTAGAGAGAAGAGGCAAAACCCTAGCGCAGATTGATCTATTACAATCTCTAACATCTCATCTAGCTGAGGCCTGTCTATCAGGTATATATAGGAGTCCGCACGATCTTACATCGTGATCGCGATCTTAACAGATTTGGTTTCCATATCCCAGATATAGTCCAAGTTACTAAAAATCAAATCAGCAAAAGGAGGCCATGTCCCCGCGCCCTTCGCCCCAGTCTCAGCCCGTGCCCGAGGACACATAGCTTAGTGTCCGAGTGCCCAAGGAGCCCGAGGAGCTGGCCCGAGTGCCCGAGGATCTATCCTAGCACAGATCTTTAGCCCGAGCATAGATCTCCCCATCCTCTTGTATGACATAGGTCTTTGAATTTTTTTTGGAATTTTTGAAATATTCAAATAGGCCTAGCCCAAATTTCAGTAATCCTCCGCCAGATCTTAAGTGCCTATTTAGAGATTTGCCTGTTCCTCACTGTTGTTTGATATACCAGTGTTTCAGCGATGACTGTTAAGTTGAACTCTCACGTACAGCTTCAAGCTACACTCATCCGCAACTTGAATAATGGACTATGCCTTGAATTGCAAGTTTTGTGTAAAAAAGTTTCACTCAAAGTCATAACTAGTACCTGGCTGCCAGTAACCTACACCACGGGTGGAGCTTATGCGTCATACTCCCTGGTCTCTTCATGAGCTTGTTAGAGATCACCCTAGTCTCATTGACTGTGACGTTTACAATCAGGCTCATATAGGTGTATTCTTTCAAGAATGCTCTGTAGGACAGCATCTTCGCTAATTAAAGCCAACAGAATATATTAAGGCATTAAGTCAACCTTCCTTACAGCATATGAGAGTATTGCATCTTCACTTAGAGAGGATTAGAAATTACTCTTCTAAGTTAACCAATAGTTTATTTTTTTCAAGTCCTAATTCACGGGATCTCCGATCATATAGGTTGGGTTACCACTGTGACAACTTATATGGGTCTCATACCCATCTCCCTTGATGTATTTTCTATCACATTCCGTGATAGCGCTTTGGTAAAGGGATCTAACAGGTTTTTGTCTGCTTGAATATAAGTCATACTTATTACTCTAGAGTTTCTCAACTTACCAACAGACTTCAATCGTTTTTTAATATGTCTTGTTGACTTCGCATTATCGTTAGCACTGTTCACTTTGACTATCACTATTTGATTGTCACAGTTCATAAGAATAGCCGGTACTGGTTTTTCAACCACTAGCAAGTCCATCAATAGCTCACGCAGCCACTCTGCCTCAGTAGTTGCTGTATCTAAAGCAGTGAGTTTTGCTTCCATGGTTGACCTCATCAAAATAGTCTGTTTACATGACCGCCATGATATTACACCACCTTCAAGGGTAAAAACATACTCAGTCACGGCATAAAGCTCATCAGCATCAGAAATCTAGTTTGAATCACTATATCCCTCAAGCACAATAGGTTATCTAGAATAGTGAATCCCATAACTCATAGTACCTACCAAGTAGCGCATAACCTTTCAAGTGTATGCCAGTGATCACTACCTGGGTTGGACATGAGCCTGCTCAATTTGCTCATAGCAAAAGATATGTCGGGTCTCATTGCACTAGCTAAGTACATGAGCGAACCGATTATCTGAGAGTATCTCAGTTAATCTTTGGTAATTTTCTTGTTATTTCGAAGTATCACACTGGGATCATAAGGTGTTAGAGAAGGCTTGCTGTCTTTATAGCCGAAATAGCTTAAGACCTTCTCCACATAATAGGATTGCGAAAGTGTAATCCCATTCTCGTCATTAATCAATTTGATATTGGGAATTACATCAGCTTCTTCTAGATCTTTCATACCAAAGCTCTTTGATAAAAAAGACTTGACATTATTGATCACACTAATATTTATGCCAAAGATCAGTACGTTGTCGATATACAAACATAGTATAACTCCTTTGCCCTCGCCATGTCAATAGTACACACATCTATTGGCCTCGTTTATGACAAAGCCCGCAGAAGTTAAAGTTCTAATGAACTTATCATGGCACTACTTGGGTGCTTGTTTCAGGCCATACAAAGACTTTAATAATTTACATACCTTGCTCTCTTGACCCTTCACTACAAACCCATCAGGTTGATCCATATAGATCTCCTCATCCAACTCTCCATTCAGGAAAGCTGTCTTTATGTCCATTTGATGAACGATAAGACCATATGAGACAGTTAGGGAAAGTAATGCTCTATCAGTGGTCAGTCTAGCAACAGGTGAGGAAGTATAAAAAAAATCTTTACCTTCTTTTTGTGTGTAACCTTTAGCTACAAGCCGAGCCTTATACTTCTTAATAGTACCATTAGGCCTAAGCTTCTTCTTAAACACCCACTTACAATCCATGGGTTTGTAACCATAGGGTCGTTTAGTTAGCTCTCACACACCATTGGATAGAATCGAATCCATCTTATTCTGGACAGCTTCTTTTCAATTATCTGCATCCGGAGATGCATATGCCTCAGCGATGGTCGTGGGAGTGTTATCCAGAAGGTACACAGTAAAATCATCACCAAAGGATTTTGCAAACCTTTATCTCTTACTCCTTATAGGAGCTTAACTGTCATCCTCCTTAAGGATTTTCTCAAACTGAGTATGTTGTTCAGAAGACTTGAAATTAACAGATGTATCAGGTACAGAAATTATCTCAGTAGAAAATCTAGCAATGTTATGCGTATCTTTCATAGGAAACATATCCTCAAAGAATGTTGCATCACGAGATTCTAAAATAGTATCAACATACATATCAGGCACCTCAGATTTTACTACTAAAAATCTATACGCAATGCTCCTCTGAGCATAGCCTAGAAAGACACAATTTACTTTCTTAGGCCCCAACTTGTATTTCTTAACAATTAGGACATTGACTTTAGCCAAACACTCCCAAGTACGCAAGTAAGAAAGTGATGGTTTTCTCTCAATTTATATCTCATATGGAGTCTGTTCTTTATTCTTATTTAAAATTCTATTCAGGACATGACATGCAGTCAACAAGACCTCCCCCACCATGCCTTTAATAAACCGGCAGTATCTAACATGGCGTTAACCAAGTCAGTTAGCGTGCGGTTTTTCCTCTTGGTAACCCCGTTTGATTCGGGCGAATAGGGAGGCGTCCTCTCGTGAATAATACCATGTTCCTCACAGAATTTATCAAAGATTTTGGGAAAATATTCACCACCACGATCTGACCTTAGACGTTTGATATTTCTCTCTAGTTGATTTTTAACTTTGGCCTTATAGATTTTAAAGTAGTCTAATGCCTCATTCTTAATTCGCAATAGATAAACATAACAAAATCTAGACACATTATCAATCAATGTCATGAAGTATCTCTTTTCATCCTTTGTCAACACACCATTTATCTTGTAAAGATCAGAATGTATGAGTTCTAGAGGTGCCAAGTTTCTCTCCTCAGCTGCTTTATTAGGCTTCCGAGGTTGCTTCGATTGCACACAACTATGGCACTTAGAACCTTTAGCAATGGTGAAATTCAGAATTAAACACATATTGGACAGTCAAGACATCAAGCCAAAATTAACGTGACATAAACGTGAATACCAAACACTCACATCATCATTAATATTGCCACAAATATGGTTCACTGACTTATTGCTAAAATTTGAAAGGGAAAAACGAAACAAGCCTTCGTAATCATAACCTTTACCAATAAATTATCTTTGTTTCGATAAGACTAATTTATTAGACTCTAAGACTACCTTAAACCCATCCTTACATAGAATGGAACCGCTAACAAGATTCTTGTTGATAGTAGGGACATGCTGCATGTTCTTCAGCTGCATGATCTTTTCTGAAGTAAACTTCAAATCTACCGTGCCAACACCATGAACAGAAGTATGTGACCCATTCCCCATTAGAACAGAAGAATCCTAAATGGCCTGGTAAGAAGAAAATATTGAGATGTCGGCACACACATGAACATTGGCATCCGTATCAAACCACTAGCTGATAGTTTGAAAGACTGAAAGAACAGTAGCTAGATTACCGTACCCATCCTCAGTATTGCCCATGGTCACCATGTTGACATTCTTTGCCCTTTGCCCTTTACCCTTTGCGGTCTACACAATCTAGACAATCCTTAGAGAAATGTCCTAGCTCACCACAAGTGAAGCAATTTAACTCGGATTTATTTTTCTTCTTCTTCTTGAAGGTAGTGGTATTCATAACCTTGGTATGTTTATTTTTTCTCTTTGCTCTTGCTATATGGAGACTTTTGCACCATGTTGGCGCTAGACTAGCCCTCGCCTCCTTTCTTAGAAGCGTCTTTTGCCCGAGCTTTTTATTCAACATCAAGAGACGCTATCAGGTTTTTAACTGATATCTCCTATCTTTGATGTTTCAGAGTAATGGCGAAGTTCCTCCATGAAGAAGGGAACTTTGCAATTATGCATCTAGCCAAAAAGTTGTCGGGTAGAGGATACTTAATGAGGTCAAGTTTCTTCACAGTGCACACAACATCATGAGTTTGTTCCACCATAGAATAGTTATTCATTATCCTGTAGTCATGGAAACTCTCCATAAGGTAAAGTTCACTACCTGCATCTGAGCATCCCACAGCTCTTTTGTATCTATCACGGTGATGTAAACATCACACAGACGATCAGAGAGCATGCCTAGAATGCATCCCACGAAGAGATTATTGGCCTCCGTGAATTTCTTTTGCTCATCAGAAGAAAGTTCGCCTTCAGGTTTACGAAATCTCGCTTCCCATACATTCATAGCAGTAAGCCAGAGATGTGTTGGGGAACGTGGAGGCTACGCTAGCTGAAAATAAAATTTTTTTACTACGCACTCCAGGATATCTTGCTAAGAGAGAGACCAATGATCGTTACCTCGGACACGCAGTGCAGTGGAAGGAAAGTTAGAGTAGCGAGCCAATCTAACTCACGCGTGCCGATGTGGTCAGGAGCCGATGAACGTTCTCGATAAACCTTCAGCGTCCTCGAAAAGCCTTTGCTCGATGACACTGTAATATCAGGGCTTAATAAAAGTATAAAAAATACAACTTTTTAACCGTTTCTCCGATGGACGATTGGGTTCTGTGGTTGCGGAGTACTCGTCAAGTAGGTTCTATTTTTATATTTATTTATCAAAATTAGATTTCGTATGAGGTCGTAGTGGGTAATTTAATTTGGATCATTAGATTAGGGAAGGCTATATATATAAACAATCTGTTCTCAGATCGATCTCTTTTCTCCACCTAGCGTGCAGCCGTTCTCTTCCTCTCCACCCAACGCCACCGCCTCTTCCCCCTCCATGCCGCCGCCTGCTCCCTGGCCACCCCTCCTCCCCTTGCTGGCTAGCCCTGCTACCTCCACCGCGCCGACACCACCATGCCACCGCCTCCCTTGCCGGCTTGCTGCCTGTCCTCCCTGCACCGGCCTGCTGCTCCTCCTTGCAGCGCCGCTGTTCATCGCTGCCAGGCTGCTGCAGTCCACCGTCGTCCAAACCTCCTGCTGCCCGCTGCTTTCAAATCAGAGAACAGAAGGCAGGGAGAAGGGGAGAAGGGAGAAGAAGAAGAGGAAGAAGAGGGGGAAAATTGGGGGTTTTGGTAGCAACCACCAATCCTTCTCAAATTGATGATTCTCGCTACATGGGTAACCTCTTTGTAGTCTCTAGATGTATAAATTTCAGATAGACGTGAAATTGGTCGCCGGAAATTTTAGAAATTTGATTCTCGCGTTAGGCTAAAACCGTATTTTTAAAACTGGTATTAATCCATTGGGAATCAGGTCTTATAGTTTAAATAAAAGTTGTAGGTATATTTGATATCTTTCTAACAGCATTGGTTTCATATGATTCGGATGAACGGTTTAGAAGAAACGATAAAAATAGTGCTGCTGCTGGGCCTAAAACCGGTACAGCACGTCGTTTTCTTTTAATTTAGATATGATGGATGTGTCGTTGGTCCTAGAGCACAACACAAAAGGTGTAGGTTATTTTCTGTAGATGCTCAAGATATACTTATTTACTAAGCTTTGATTAGCATTTTAAAAGTTATGTCCAAAACAACGAAGGACCTAAGTTTTTAGCATTTTATCAGGATGTTCGGTGTTTTGGGTTTTAGAGTTTTTATACCGAATAATAGTGCCTATGCAGGATAGTCTTCTGAGTTTGCTTTGTGATTTAGGTGTGGAGTTTTCTAGCAAAGCTAGTGAAAACCCAGATTATCGCTACGGTTGAGGCAAGTGCATGACGAACTAAATTTGTGTTGAATTGATGTCTCTATACCTTACGTTATACTCCTTAATTGTCTTGTTGTTTCATTATGCAATTGATATGGTATCTCATAATTGTTCAAAATATGTATTCCAACATTTAGTATTCATGTCTTTGATTCTTTATTATGGATATTCAAGTTCCATGCATAGCCATGGAGTCCTATTTTTTTCATTTAAGATCCTATGAGTGAGCGCTGACCCTGCTTGCTCTGCTTGTCGGTAATGCTAAAGGATATTCATGATTATCCGGGATAAAAACTACTATTTTTTGTTTTCTCGCTTTTCAAATGAAATGAAAAATGTTCTCGTTGATTCTTGGTGTGACTGTGTTGCATTAATTGTATTTAGTTCTATATGGTACTTGTTGAGTATTCTTTACTCACACTTGAGTTTCACTTGTGTTTCTTTCTTACGTACTCATCAGTAAGAACATTGGGTCAGGATGTAGAAGCTTCAACTTGTTGACGCAAAAATCATAGGTATTCCTATGTCTTCACACTCGAAGGCCTGGGAGTGTCTGCTTAGCTCCAGTGCAGGTCTTAAATAACCTGGAGGTGTCAGTAGGCGTGCCAGTTAATTTGACCCTGCAATTGATAAGGAAATAGACATGAGATGTCCTAACGCTATCGGTGATAGCCTATCGGCATCGGCAATGATAGCACATACTAGAATCATGATGTATCATGATAAATCCAAGTAAAACAATAAACCCTGCCAATCGGCTCTGGCAACATAACTCCACAATACCAATCTCTACAGTTCAAACTAAACCGATGCAGCATAAAGATAGGTTATTAAGAGCGTAATGATCATGATAAATCCGATTAACAGAGTAATAGATAATTAGTCGGCTAAAACTCCGACGAACGTCATTTTAGCACATTGAGCCAGATCGTCCCCTATGTGACCCAGTCAATGCCATAGATCAGACCTAACCGAGGCAGCGTGCCATTGTTGATTGACATACGATCTAATCTAATTTGATGAGTTAAACTGCCGTTATTGGCAAATACAGAGATCTAATCTATAGAGCATGGTAAAAGAATAATAATCAATGTATTTAACCGATAACTAGCAAACCTACTCCATCTGATCATAGTATCGGACTCAATCGAGAAAGCCATGAACATATGAATCAGTTTACCAATGGGCTATCTCCGTCGAAGTTAGAGATCGAACTCAACCGATGCAGCCATAACTCCAAGGAAGAATCGCCCTAATGCTACGTACCTAATGTTGGCAATGCGTTAAAGGGTTTGATTGTCTAAATTTTATGTGTTTTTCACAATGACCCCGGGCTTACATATTTATAGCCATGTTGATACGTCATCTAGGGATAACGCAGAATCATAACTGACTTAATTACTTATTAACTAAATAAAAACTAATATCAAAGTATCAACCCACGCCGCACGTGACCCGTCTTCGCCTATTAAAGCCCCATCGGTAGCCCATTGGCTCACTGTTGTCTGGGTCACCTAGCCAATAGTGTGTCGGTACAAATTCCGGTGTCAACACATGCCCCTCGAGTTTGAAATGCGAAACATTGCGTTTCGAAATCTCCCTCGAGAACTGCATCATCAGATTGCTGAATATAAATCTTCCCCGAGACACCTCCTTCTTCAAGCTTGGTCATTAGCATCATACGCCAGCTTGCTCTTCTTCTTTCACTTCTCGCCATGGCGTCTAACGTCCTGAGTTCTCCACCGAGCAAGAGGGCCAAACTGAGCAATCACAATGCTTCTGATGACCATGATCCAGTAAGTCCCTTTTGATCATTTTATCTTTGTTGACCAATTTCCTTGCTTTGTCTGTTTTGAACTTCTCACGTATTTCATCTTCGTCCTTGAGCTTCAGACTTCAACCATTCTGATTCCACATTCACCAGACCTTTCACCTTCTAACAATTCAAGTATCCCAACACAGTCGGCTAGTGCCGATGGTGACCATGATCCGAACCACCTGAACTTCTACCTCGATGATGACAACAATTCTGGCGATTCCCTGTTGGCTGTGAGCGCTTCATCCACATGCCAATATCCTCAAGTAGCTTGTTGGTTGTGTTTGTTGATCTCTGAATTTTTATCGGCCACCCTATTTTTCCTTTAAGAATCCTAAGCATTGGATAGGGCCCTCTCCCCTCAAGATTCTGTGCTGAGTGACCTATCGGCTTTGCTTCATAATCTTCAGTGCCCAATCGACGCCTTCTTTCAAGATATTGAAATAGCATGATCCTGTCTTTAGAATGTAGTCGATCGGCTTCTGCAAGACCTAGCTGATATCCTCCTGCGGGTATACTCTCATGAGCATTAATCGGCTTACCTTACTGCCTAATCTGGTCTCGCCGATCGTGGAATACAATGGGTTCACCAGCAGCGGTTCGAGTCAGCCGATGAGAGGGTGCAGGAGGCCGATCGTCACCTTCAAGTCCTGTTCAAGCTTCCTACCGAAGAACAAGCCCACCTTGATTGGCTAAAAGTGGAGGAAGATCGCCTTCTTTGGGAAATACGCGTCTGGACTAATCAGCTGAATCCGCTCTGCACTTCTATGGCGAATCAGCTACAGTTCCTGCAAGACCTATCGATCAAGATCTCCTCCAAGAAAGCCGAGATAATCGACTTGACCGAGGAGCGGGATCAGAAGCAGCAACTCCTTAGGCCGATTGATGGTAGTGACGAGGATGCGACCAACACCATTGTGTCCTTTGAGAGGACCCAAGCTGATGCCATCCTTAGTTTACAACGCTTTTTGGCCACACTGTAATCCACCATTGGCTTCTATAGTGTCCTTCCCTTGTGAATAATAAAATATCTATTGAAGAACTTGTGTCTTGGTGCATCTGTCTTGCTGGTGATGATTGTCTCCCTTGTCTCTGCCGATGAGCCCGTGTGCAAAGATTTAGACTATTTCACCAAGCGTACCTTCTGATCAGCCTTTCAACTCATGTTCATCGGCTCTGAGCAGGCGTGATGCCCTCTTGAGTTGGTTCAACCAAGCTTTGGAAATATTGAAAAGTTCAGAAATTTTCACATTCTCACATTCTACCTTTTGCTTGTTGATCCTGGCTAACTTCTAGTCCATCAGTTTATGTTCATTGGGTTTGAACATGTGTGATGCCCCCTGAGTCAGCCGTTTGTTGATGAATTTTGACCGTCTCTCATAAATAAGCGCGTGTCGGTTGGAGTGCCTCTGTAACGTCTCGTGGTATGCCCCCCGAGTTCGGGATGTGGGTGGGACATTTCTAATTCCGTTTGATATCCTACAACTGTTGTGTTGTTTGAGCCCTGCATTGGGAACCCAACCAGCACTGTCCTATCACTATAAAGCCTGAGACTATTTTTTCCTTCTAGTGCAAGCTTTCTAAAACTTCTCTCTCCTCCGGCAGATACTACTCGTCTCTCATTTGCTCTAGCTCACCGCCGCTCTCCGATCTTGCCCCTGCTTCATCGTCCGACGTCGCTTGTCATCATTGATGGCTTCTTCATCACGTACTCCGGTGACCTCCCTAAACACTGAAATTCCCGCGGTATCTATTTCTTTTGTTCTTTGTAATTTCTGCAGGAATATTATAGGTCATTTTCTCTCTTTGGTTGTTTCTGTAGACCGCTAGGAACCAGCTGTTAATTCCATTGGGCTTGGATCCTGCCATCTATTGGTTAGGACCTTGTGGCAAAGTCGATCTCTCTGATATTATCAACTGTGAGACTGATGAGGAGTCATGGTATGAACCATGAGGTGATGAGTGCTTGTCAACCGGGTGATGAAGATTGGCTGATGAGAATGAAGGAGAAGAGGAGGAGATGACTCGACCGCGAC
>KE373047.1:206400-218141 GCA_000418225.1 Zizania latifolia
AAATGTCCATGAGGCTGAACACCAAGTTTTTGATCTTGTGCGTATGAGTGCATTTTTACGTGTCTTTTTCTGTAGATCGTATATTGTACTCATGGATGCATTTTGACTGAAACTTGTGTTTTCTTTGTACAATCTATTTCTGAAAACACTTTTTGGAGGAGTTTGTATAGACTTGCAATGAGTGAATATTTAAACACAGCCTTGTGCTGAGCATCTTGAAACCACTCGCAAGTTCGATACAAGAGGTCAAAAGATTTTTGTTTTTCCGCTGTGTTTTTGTTTTTACGCCTATTCACCCCCCCTCTGGTCGCTAGTTTCGGTCCTACACCGATGTTGCACTCTAACACCTGCAACTGCTCCTCATTGCAAATAATTGAGTATTTCTTCTGATATGCCTTGGAGATGAGGGACAATTTTGGCATTGCAATTTGCTTCGACAAGATGTGCATTGTTGACTTGGGTAGAGAGGTAGTGATCTCCCTAGCCTCGCTCAACAGCTTGACCATCTTGCTATCCGTGTCTAGGACAACCTTCTTCATAGTCTTGAAATGTTTTTTGCCTTCTTCACCAAGCAGATGTATGACTGGATCTTGGCTTGGACAACTACATCATCTCCTTTTCTGAGAGACACTTGCAGATCTTGGATGGTGGCCTTCAACTCGGTGAAGTACCCATTCATAGTGTTGCAGAGATCCAGTAGCTCAAGGGAGCATTCCATCTCTCCATGCAACAATTTTACTTAGCATCCATCTCTAATCGATGTTTGAATTTCATTGTGGTGTTGCAAAAGTATTTTTACAAAGAAAAGTTATACTTCCTGCCATCAGTAACTTAAGTTTAACTATTTTTTCTATGTATTTGCTTAGCATGGTTTTTGCTTCTTATCATCGCAACATTACTAAGCACATTTAAATAAATATTATGCTCAAAATAGGCCTTTATCATTAAGAATAAGACTCCGTTGTAAAGCATGAGCATCTTACTGGTAGTACTAGAATGCTACGTGAGCCCTGTCATTCTTGACTTTATTTTATGGTATGTTTAGTTGAGATATAGGTATAAAAAATATATTATATGATGTGAGTGGTAAAAAAGTTGTTATAAGATATAAAAAACTATGAATTTATTTGATTAGAGTAGCTGTGTATCTATGGTAGAGTAATTTTATGAAATTATTAACGATTATATATCTCAATTAACAACAAATATAATAAGCTCATGTGAAGATTGGATAGCGGATTGCGCAAACCGTAATATTGTGGAATCTGTGGGTATACAATTTTCATTTTACACTGATAAAAAACTGCTGCGATTGAAAAAACAGTTTCATCCAATATCTATTTAGTTCAGTTTTTATCTTTATAACCAAAAAACTGGTTAGAAAAACTGAACCAAACACACTTCCAATCATCATGTCCATTTCTCATTGTGTTCTAGACTCATGCGCTACTTCGTTCTAACTATAATTATGCTCGAGAACACGCAACTATATATGACAAATTTTATGCTAGTACAGACATACAGATCCGACGATTATTGGCATCAGTTCGAGAAAACATACGATCCATTTTGACTTTTGACGGTTCATGTGATGAATATAATTTTGATGTCAAACTACATACGTTACAACAGAGAATTGGACAATGCACGGCAGGTACAATAACCAATTAGCTGGAGTTTCCAGAAACAGGACAGGGACGAACGAGTTTGCAGCCTAGCTAGACAAGTCTGCTCAACAAAGTTCATCGGAAGAACCCTGTTCATTTTGTCAAAATAGTGTAGAGTAAGCTAATTAAATGACACGTACATCAGTGACCTCTTGAACTTCCTGCTCTGCTCTCCAAAGACTTTGAGTATAATGGAGAAGATAATGGTCTTGTCATTGATCGTTCGTTAACACCAAATCCGTCCAGGATAAGATTTATAGTTGAATTGCTGCCATCCAACAGAGAGATTCAGGGCAGCTCTTCTCGGATAAAGATGATATATTGTAGATGATGTTACTATTTAACTAAATAGTGTAAAGTTCTTAATCAACGAATTTAATCATACAAAGTTGATTACAAAAATTAAAATATTTTTGCAATAATTTTTATATAGAATTTAATTAGAAATTATATTGTTTAACAGTTTGAAATGCATACCCATATCTTGGCATAAAATCTCTGAATATAAAAGTGAACAGTTTGCTCAGGCCTTTGCTTAACTAGTATACATGATTAGTGATTACAATTTAAACCTGCGATGTTTAACGATTTGTTAAATCAGTCAGTCAGATACTCAAATATGATAACACTTACGTCTGACGCTGCTGCAAATATATCTGATATGATAACCAAGTGTAAGGCGATTTCACTATTCTTATCTCTAATTTTCAGTAAAGATTAAGATGAAGCACCTACTCATGCAAGTAAGCCTTTTGTTTAGGTTCCACATGCAGGTGATATATTTAACTGAAGATTGCATGACCTTCTGTCCCTCTTGATTAGCAGCTAGCATTTTTTTATGTATACGAGAGAAACAGTTCATGTTCAAGTTGCATCTTACTCATCAAGTTGCTTTATTTTCGGGGGCAATGGCAAGGCATGTAGCTTGTGCTCAAGGTGAGGTGTTGGTGCAAGATCGATGAGAGGCAATGTCTCCAAGAAGTAGGCCCGGATCTTTTTGCATTGCTGGATGCCTGGGATCAGCATCCTCTATAGTCGACTTTATTGTTATTTTATTACTAATATGTGAGCCCTAACACCATCAGATCTACATATCAGTGATAAAGTCACGATGCTTTCGACTGCAGAGAATCTTATTTGGATGCCTGCTACCGGTGACTACCCATCTAGGACATCAATGAGCTCGATCATGTTCATCTATGAATAATTTCTTTATTAGAGTATTGATGTAGGGTCAACTTTTTCGCAGGGGTTTAACAGAAAACTCCCCTCAACGAGTAGGGTGGAGATGTAGATGTATCCTATCTCCATCTCCGTTTATCTGTGAGGCCTTGAATATACGTAATTTTACTCAATCGGCTAACTTTAAATTAGAGTTCACTATATTGTCTAGTCCAATCATTCTAATTTCTTTTTTTTATTTTGATATAGAAACAGAAATCTTGTCATATATTATTATTTGCGTGACATAGGGATCGGAGAAATTTCTACCCCACAAATAAGGATGGGGACAAGAAAATTTCTTTCAATCAACGACACGAGTAGTTACTAATTTTCTGTAGAAAATGTTCGCGTTAACATCCCAATACCCCGGCAGTTTCAAGATGATGCACTAGAAATGTCCCAAATAGCACACGGGGAAAAACTGTCTATCTTCTTTCAAAAGTTGCCTTGTCAAGTTACCTGTGCAGCTCTTTGTTGTGTAGCAACTGGAGTGAGGAGACAGTGGGTCCAAAAGTTACTCGTACAATGATGAATGCTTACATTCATACAGCGTTTTCTGATGTTTCTCTCTTCAGTTTTGAGTACTTCATGATACAATAAAATTTAGAGTTTAAGATATATTCTCAAATGTTGCAGCTTTGTACTAGTAAAAGATAAATTTTATTTTTAAAGTACCCATACTATTTATAGACTTGTCTCCCGTACTCTGTACTCATCCACCAGAGAATGGTAGTATAATTTACTTGTCTATCTTCTTAATATATGTATTAAAGACTAAAACTTTTACATTTAGGAAGTATTTCTTGTATCAGTGTTAAATTGCTTGACCTGCTTGTTTCTGTTAAAAAAGAGAGGTGTTACAGTATTTCTTAAAGGCTCTGAAACAGTAAAATGGTGCCTAACTTTTTTTGACACATTTGCAATGCGAGGGATCTCAGAATTCTATCCTCGTTTCCTCGTACCATCTTGGAAACATGCAGCGAAGACAGCATAAAAGAAGCACGCTAAATTACCATTGCTTTATAGTAACGCATTGCATTATGGCGATCTGATTGTCACATGGTCCCAGATCGGTATAGTAAATCACTTGAAATTGCCATGCCGGAGTTTTTGTTGCATGAACATGGTCCGAAATTGCTCCAGATGCAGACACGCAGTACAGTCTGTCAAGGCTATCAACTGGTTATCAGTCTGTTTCCTCCGCCAGCACTGCACACACAAGCACAAACTTGCCGTGCTCCATTTGGAGTAAGAACGTACTACTTACTCCGTTGCATCGAAGATTAAAATTGTTAAATTAGTAAAAATTGTATTGTAAAGTGATAGAGAAGAAGTATTGAAGAAATAAATCTTTTTTCATTTATGAACCGACGGTAGATAGTTACGAGGTAGACAAAGTGTTTTAAGATAAAGTTAACGCGTTATAAATAAAGTCTTATTCACGATAGAGGTAATCCTGAACTAAGGTTAGCTACTAGCTTGTATGGCTGTATGGCTCAAATGTAAATAAATTCTGTGGGATGTCAGAGTCAGAATCCAGTACCACCGTCGGCCCAAACAACCCACATCGGCAGCTGAATAGGAGTATAGAAGTTATAGATTAGTTTTCTTTTAATCAGCTGTTATTTCCATATGTTTAGAAGTTTGAGTTGTGTTTAGGAGTCTGAGTCTGAATTGGCTACGTATTTAGCTTGGATTGTTAGGGGCTGGCTCATATAAGATGAGCTCGCCATATCTCAGAGAGGAATAAGAAAATTAATCTAGTTATCTCACCTTCTGATCTCTTGTTTTTCACCTCCTTCTCCCTGTTGCCAAATCACCCTACAACCGCGACTGATCAACCTCGTCCAACACCATCCCATGGTTATTTTCTTCGATCCACCATGCGCGCACATAACAACTTGGTATCAGAGCACATGGCTGAAGATCGAGCTACTGAGAATTTGAGTCAGGAGATGCTAGAACAGTTACAGGAGGACATGTCAGTTGTGCTCCAAGGCATCTCCATGCTTGGGGATATTAACCGTAAACTCGCTGCGTAGGCAGCACGACTGACAACACCAGAGCAAGCTCGAGGGGAAGCCCTAGACTCGACTACGATAAACTTATTTGCCTGGCAAAATTTTCCCGATTCAGAGGTGACAACATGTCGGTGAATCACCGAGCAGTCCACCCAAGGGGATACCCGAGGTGGTGATTAGATGTGTGTAAGGGAAGCGCAGCGCCTTTGAACCTAATGATCGACTCTAGATTACAAGAGCCAAGATTTATACTGGTTCGGGTCTCCCGAAGGATAATAACCCTACGTCCAGTGTTTTAGTGTATAATATGGTGGATGTGCTTACAATACGACACAATTAAGCTATAGAGGCTTAAGGCGTCGAAAGCAAGAAGAATTAGATGCTTCTAGGGGGTGCCTCTCCTCCTTTATATACTCAGGAGGTGATTTCAACAACCTAGGAATCTATCCTGAGTCAATCTAAGATTGCCTACCAAACTCGGATGTTAAATTCCTAATTACACGGATTCTAGTACAAACATATCTTTTTGTTCTATATCTGGAGTATAGCCACCCGATAAGCACTCAACCTTTCTTATCGGAGCCGAACCCCCCTCCATGGGCCATATCGGATGGTAATGCTGGACTTGGCCTACTCTTGGTTCGGACTGATAAGCCCAATTGTGGGGTACTCGAGGGTCACATTCTCGACAGCAGTCCCCGAGATCTTCTTAGCTTGGTTGAAAATCTTCAAATAAATAAGCTAGGAGGAGCTCTTCTTTAATCTTGATCTTTGACACTTCTGCTGAATTTTGATGGTCTGAAAAAAGCTTCTCAATCTTTATCTTCTTGGAGTGAGGTACACCATGTAGGTACACCCACATAGTGTAGCCCCCGAGCCTCGAACCAAATGGAACTCGAGGGTCAAAAAATGATCTGCAAGGAAAGCCTTTTGGAACTTCTATCTCTTGATAAATCCTTTGAGGAACCTCTTTAATACTTTGTTGATAATCTTGTCTTCTACAACCATTGGTGTTGAGGCCTTGTCTGGAAAAAGACTATGGTTGAAGTCCCGAGACCGTGGTGGTCTCAAGCGTGGTTGATCTTGAGCCTTCGGGGTTTGACTCTCTGACCGTTCAGGTCCTCGAGCGCTTAAGCCCTCGAGCAGGCAAGGTACTCAAGCGCACAAGTCCTCGGGTGCGAGAGCCTCGAGCAGGCGAGCCCCTGGGCACGAGGGTCCTCGAGCACGTGAGCCCTAAGGCATGGGACCCACGGACGAAGAAGAACCCAAACATCGTGGACTCCACCATTATACCTAGGAAGGCACTTTTTGGTCCACTCCACCCATAATTAATGCACGGCGGTTTGAAGGGACAGAAGGGATGTTCCGCTCCTAACAGGGTCATGCATAGGCACAGTTGGCGGATGGAGAAGCGGAACCGTCAGGCCGCCTTGGCCACAATAGGCACGATGACCGAGGGAACGCTTCAATTACAGTGTTTGTGCCTTGCGCTGGGGTGACAGTTGTGGGATTATTTAGGTTGTTTCCTTCGCCACTAAGCCATATGCTGCTAGTTTGAATCCCCGCTCTCTACAACCGACATCTTTTATTCCCTTCTCCTCCTTCGCTCAACCTACTGGCTCCCCGTCGGCTGGGTCACCACTGCGGTTGTGTAGTCTATTACCGAAAAGCTCACCGTCTCTTTCAGTTCAAGCTGATGGCCTCTAGGGGTTCACCGTCGCCTCCCCTACCGGTGGAGTGGGAGAAATCCGTGATGTCCAGGGGCAAGCTGCGTGATCTGGAGGGAGCTAGACTTCCCCCGAGAAATTTCTAACGCTAGACACCCATGAGGTCGTCCTTTTCAAGTCTTTTCTTGAGCGTGGGTTCGGCTTGTTGGCGCACCCCTTCCTCCAAGGCCTCCTACACCACTATGGGATTTCCCTCGGCCACCTCACCCCTAACTCCATTCTTCATATTGCAGTCTTCATGCACCTATGTGAAACATACCTAGGAGTGGATCCACACTGGAACCTCTTTCGATACTATTTTGTCCTCCGCCAGATGCTAGGACCAAAGGCGATCGGTGGTGCCTTGCTCTAGTTCCGCACCAACCAATCGACGAATTATCTAGAGATGCAGATCACCTCTTCGAACAAGGGGTGGAGGACCGAGTGGTTCTATGACACAAACCACCTGCCAGCCATCTCGACCGAGGTGACTCAGAAGCCAGAGCCCTTGACTAGCTAGGGCGACTAGGCCTCTTCGTCTGAGGTAGACCAGGTTCAAGAATTGGTCGCACTGGTGAAGGACCTCCGAGAGGGTGGGCTGACTAGGATTAGGGTCGTCGCCTGCTTCCTGCTGCAGTGTGTGTTTCCGTTTTAGCTCTAGGCGAAGGTGGACTATGAGATTCTTGGGCCCTTCGACCCGAAGGCTCCGTCGCTCGAGTGGATGCCTCGGGCTGAGGTCACCAAGCATCTCAACTCCTTCTTTCCTGGGAAGCCTTTCTTCCTAGCTGATCTCGGGTTTGTGACGTACTGCGTGTTGAACCCACGGCCACGGGCAAGTCCTTGACCTTTGGTTCTTGATTTTTCTTTATCCTCTTTTTTGTTTGTGCTTGTGCTGATGCCTGACCACCCACGTGATGCGACGTGCCCTAGCCACAGGGTAACGCAGCGCACCTCTCGTAGGCACTGCTCCCTGAGCACCCTAGGGGTGTCGACCTACCTCACCATTTGCTGACCCGAGATGACACCGGGTCAACTCTTTCATTTCCAAAGCGGAAGGAGAAGGAGCTTGGTGGAACGAGCAAATGCTCAAAGCCAACCGAGGTCAGGAAGGATGGGGCCCCGGTGCTCGGTAGGCACTGGCTAATCCTCAACACGGAGGAGCCCAAGGAGGATGGGGACATCGTGATCTCTGATACGGCACTGGCCTCTCCCCGCCCCATTCCGGTGAAGGCGCTGAAGTGCCAGATCACCCGGACCTTCTGCATCAAGTCTCGGTGAGGCTTGTGCTTGTGTGTGCTTTGTTGCTTCTATTCCTTAGTTGATTCCTAAACATTGCAACTTGCAGGGTGGCTAGG
Source organism: Zizania latifolia (assembly GCA_000418225.1). NCBI lineage: Eukaryota > Viridiplantae > Streptophyta > Magnoliopsida > Poales > Poaceae > Zizania > Zizania latifolia. The sequence continues at coordinate 214,374 of KE373047.1, forward strand.
GTCGAGCTCCCGCTGGGGCCATCGGTGGAGCAGCCTCTGCTGGCTATGACTGAGGCGGCCGAGGCGTCATGCGCTGTGGCGCCCGAGGATGGTGGTGTGGCCGCTGCTGTCATGGGCACCGCGGGATTGGATGCGGTGCCATCTTTGGCATTGATCGTTGGAGATGCCTTCGTGGCATCAGAGGTGGTGGCTGTCAGCCCTTCGGTGGAAGGGTTGGCCACTGAGGTAGCCATCAACCCTATGATCGAGGGAATAGGTACCAGAGATGGTGCCATGTAAGTCATGGCGCTTGAGGCGAAGGTCACCGATCTCCCAGAGGGGACTGCCTTGATTGTCTGGCCCCCCTCCCCGATGGTGGTCAATGATCCTGAGCTTGGAGCAATTCCGGGGGTCCTTCGAGTGGCGGTGGTAGCCCCCTGGTTGGCTCTTGGCCCTGTATCGGATGATGCTCCCGTCCTGCTATCCTGACTGGCCGAGGTAAATGGCCTCTCCTTGTTGTCATTTTTTCCTTTCTTTCTTGTACGTTTGTTTATTGCTCGTTGTGTCTTTGAAGTTGCTCCGCATGCGATGGGCCGGACATGAACCAAGTGGCAGCCCTCAAGGCCGAGGTCAAGTCACTCAAGCGTGAGCGTGCTGACCTGCTGGCGTGGAATGAGGAGCTGGTCCTGTGGGCCATCAGGGTAGAGACTTCGGCGAACTCTGTGGCAATGGCAGCCAACGATGCCACCCGAATGGCTGGGGAGGCCGACTGTCATGAGGTGGCCACGAGAGCTGCTGCTGAAGCGGTTACATCCACGGCCGAGGCGGTGAAGGAAGCCAAAGGGATCCTCCGGGGCACCCTCGATAAGGTGAAGGCATCTGCTAATTCAGTGACCGCCGAATACCAGAGTAATTGTTTGCATTCGATTGTCTTTCTGCCCTTGCACTTTGTATCTTGATCCTAACTCTTATCAATCTTCTGTTTGTAGGGAGGCATGATTGGACCACGCTCAGATCGGTGAGCTTTAGGGAGAGGTGGGCGAGGCCTAGACGGTGATCAAGCATGTGCACTCACTCCACGTTGAGGATGGCCTTGCCAATTTGGAGTTCTAGGAGATGATCGAGGGGCTCGAGACCTAGCTTCACCTCCTCATCGATGAGGTGGCAAGAACCGGAGCTAAGCAAGCCTTGGTTTACGTCCGGTCACACTTCCCGATGGTGGACCTTTGATGGCTAGAGCGTGGGATGCCCACCGGGACGATCGATGAATAGACCATGGTGTTCCAGCAGGAGGTGGAAGGCATCGCCACTACGATCACCGGAGATCTCCAAGTCCTACCTCCTCTCGATGACCCGGCACCTGTGGCAGCACCCCCCGAGGTCCTAGAGCCAGAGGTGGCACCCCCTGAGGAGGAGTTGTGCTATAACCTGCATCAGTTAGGATCAGTTAGTATAAAACTTTGTTTGAGAACTTAGTCTTTTCCTATGTAAAGTGGAAAAATCTTTTGTGATTTGCAGATTTCAAGTTTGAGAGCCGTTTTTATCCCGAGGAACTTAGGCCATATAGTGCTTGACGCAGGGCCTTTAGGCTACACACACACTTACCAACATCAGGCCATACAAGTCCTCAAGGTTCTTGCAGACTTCAGATTTTATTAAGTCCTTCGTATGTCTGAGACAAGGTCTCAAAACCCCGGTATAGCCATATAGTATTAGGCGCGGGAAACTAATGCCGCTTTCGCGCCAACCCAACATCAGGCATCACGGGTTCTCGAGTCTGCCGAGACTTTAGCGAAGTTGAGGCTTAGGACCTGAGTCCCCAAGGGTCTCAGCAAGCTATCGGGCACCGAGAGGGCCCTAACGCCAACTCTTTTTTGCTCACGCAGCTACTAACGCTAAACCCAGAGCTACTTCATAGGGACACAACCGTTTGAGCTAGACGGGTGATATTTCACATCGACCTGAGTGGGTCTGGGCCTAGCGAGTTGTTGATAAAAACAGACGATGTGGTTTTGTTCGAAGCAAAAATCTTAACTTTATTTCATATTAGGCGAAGGGTACATAGCTGGACAAAAAGAATAGCTTGGTCAGGACGGCGTTGTTTGGCAAAATTCAGAGCGGCGCTGGGTCGCTGTTCTCCTTTTGAAGATAGTTTGGCTCGATGTTGATCCCTGCTGGTCCGCCATCTTCTCGATCTTGGCCCGCTACTCTTCATGCATCGTGACTTCTTCGTTGGTCTTCTTGTGTCATACCATCCTGCGGGTCCATCATCGGTGTGGTCGATCCTCGGTGTTGTCTCGCCGACCCTCAGCGTCTTCTTGTCGGTCCTTCTTTGAGTGCTTGAATCACCGATCGTTCTTTCGAGGTCCCCAGTTGTTCTTATTGGGACTCCTGCACCATTGTCTCATCGACTAAGTGTGGCGGGAGGAGCTAGACCCAGGGGCCACGACACGTCCATCGGCGAACTCGGAGTGCACACGAGTGAGCCGCCCAGCAAGTCACCCTTCAACATGTTGGGGAAATCCTCCCGATGACGTGAGCCTCAGAGGTGTAGGTCCTCGAAGTTCTTCGAGAAGTGCCGTATGAACCAGGTGGCCACTTGCTCAGGGAGGTGATCGAGCACTAGATCCCTAACGGTATTGGCTAGACGCTTCGTGGCTCGATCCACCTTTCGAACCTAGAAGGGGTCGAGATGTCAGCGTGGTGATTGGTCCGATGCTAGTGTTGACTCGAAGGGACTAGCCTTCCAGTCGAGTAGGCGATGAACACAGCGTCACCCAGGATAAAAGTTATCCTAGGCTTGGCCGAGAGCTGATGAGATGATGCCATCGGATCCTGGTGAAAGTGACATGATCCCCTACTTGGGGTGTCAACTGTCGGTGAATCACCTCGCAATCCACCCAAGGGATACCCGAGGTGGTGATTAGATTTATGTAAGAGAAGCGCAGCGTCTTCAAACCTGATGGTCGACTCTAGATCACAAGAGCCAAGATTTATACTGGTTCGGGTCTTCCAGAGGATAATAACCCTACGTCTAGTATTTTAGTGTATGATATAGTGGATGTGCTTACAATACGACGCAATTAAGCTATGGAGGCTTAAGGCGTCGAAAGCAAGAAGAATTAGATGCTTCTAAGGGGGTGCCTCGCCTCTTTTATATACTCAGGAGGTGATCCTAACAAGCCAGGACTTTATCCCGAGTCGATCTAAGATTGCCAAATAAACTCGGGTGTTAAATCTCTAATTATATGGATTCTGGTATAAACATATCTTTTTATTCTATATCTAGAGTCCAGTCACCCGATAAGGACTCAACCTTTCTTATCGGAGTCAAACCCCCTCCATAGGCCATACTGGACGGTAATGTTGGACTTGGCCTGCTCTTAGTCTAGACTGATAAGCCTAATTATGGGATACCTGGGGGTCACATCCCCGACTAACATGATGGGATAACGACATATCCTCCGCAAGGATTCTAGCCATATACAGAAGTCTCTAATGGTAGTGGAGGAGTTCCGTGTTACTAAAAGTTGGAATTTCCTATGTTTGATGGCAAAGATGATCCTCTGATTTGGCTAACCCGATGTGAACATTTTTTTAGGACAACATATTGATCCCACCGACTGGGAGTGGCTAGCCACGTAACACCTAATCGGGGCAGCGCACGAGCACACTCGCGGGGCACCAACTTGGGAAGCTTTTAAGGACTTTGTCATGTCCATTTTGGGCTAACTACGCATAGTAACCTATTAGGAGAACTGAAGCATTTGATGTAGACATAATCAGTGG
>KE373047.1:226757-248244 GCA_000418225.1 Zizania latifolia
CACCATCGTATTTTTGTAATATATATATATATATATTGAACAAAGTGAAATAATTAGTAAATTAACAACTAATGGATCTTTAATTTGCTAGTTATGAATTAATTTTGTTACAAATTTTGATATGAGTAATTATTAGAGTCGCGCAATCAATTACGTCGTCTCCTGTTCGGGAGTGTTGGATTATAAATATGACCAGAATATGACCAGACAACTGGCCATATTTATAGGAAGACGCTCCCAAATTATCCACGCACTTTGGACAGTTCGGAGATATGTGGCCCGTGTAGCTAGACCACGTGGTCCCGTACGGTTCTAGAGAGAGTTTTGGTGGTGTCTCCCTGTTGTTCTCGAGATACACAACCCTATCGACCCCAAGTCGAGACGTGTATTTGGAGAACAGCGGGGAGATGCTGTCGAAATTCTCTCTGGAACCGTACGGGACTACAGGGTCTAGCTACATGGGCCACACATCCCCGAATGGGATTTAGGACCTATCCTTGCCTATTAGTGCCCAAAGCATACTTTAATTACCACAAGCCATAAACTTGGATATATATGATATTATAGTTGTTTTTTGATAATTTTGTAGATGCCAACAACAAGGAGCTGATGTATCTTGATTGCCGTACTTGCAATGAATACTTGAGTGGGGTGAAGTCTTTTATGAGTACTGCTAGAGCAGACATGGAAGCTAATGGAAATACTACTCATAAAATGACTGTAAGAATGAGAAGAAGTTTCCAAATTTAGAATATGTGTACGACCATTTGCTAAGATATGGATTTAAGAAGGGATATCATATATGGAACAAGCATGGCGAAGAAAGAGAAAATGATGGTGAAGTAGATCAGATTGCTAGTAAAGATGAAGGTGGGGCCGGTGATACAGATTACATGAGCGACAATGAAATTTTAGGAATTAATAAAGATAAGTATACTGATATAGTGGACAATGTTGATCAGATGGTGCGTGATGCGGAGAAACAAGTTGCATATTCTAAAGAAGAGTTTGCCCAATTCCAACAACTTGTTCGAGACTCAACAACACCGATCTATCCTGGCTGCAAAGAGAAGCACACGGTCTTATACACTGTCCTGACATTGCTACAAATGAAGGCGACATACGGATGGTCCGATGTGAGATTTAAAGCATTACTAAATTTGCTGAGGGATCTGGTGCTAGAAGAGAATAAGGTGTCTACCACCATGTACAGTGCTAAGAAGATCGTATGTCCTCTAGGGTTGGACATAGAGAAAATACATACATGTAAGAATGACTGTGTTCTATTTCGTGGAGAGTATAAAGACCTTAACAGATGTCCAACATGTGAGACACATCGATTCAAGAATAGAAAAGATGATGATAAACTGGATGATGGGTGCAAGAGAAGAAAAGTTCCGAGGAAGGTGATATGGTATTTCCCTGTAATCCCCCATCTGAATCGGATGTTTGCAAATGCCAATGAGTCTAAACGATTGAGATGGCACAAATAAGGTCATAAGAACGACTCGATGAATTGACACCCAGTAGATTCTGCTCAGTGGAGAACAATTAATGCCACATTTCGATAGTTTGCTAACGATTGCAGAAATATTAGATTTGCCATGAGTACGGATGGCATGAACCCCTTTGGTAACATGAGCAGTGCGCACAGATCCTTGGCTCTGTAAGAAGCGTAAATATATTATGTTGTCGATCTTAATCTCTGGTCCTAAACAACCTAGCGACGACATCGGCGTGTACCTCAGATCCTTGGTGGATGATCTAAAAACTCTATGTCACGTAGGCGTTGAGGTTTGGGACGAGTCCATCCGGGAGTACTTTCAGCTACACGCCATTTTGTTTGTCACAATAAATGACTTGCCGACTCATCTTAATTTGTCTGGACAAAGCAAAAGGAAAGGTGAATCTTGTCCACAGTGCTTGGAGGAAACATCGAGCACATGGTTGAACCATTCTAAGAAAACGGTATACATGCGCCATCGACGTTTTCTTCCAATGAAACACCCATACAGAAGAATGAAGCTACAATTTGATGGCACCGTAGAGAAAGGAGGACCTCTCAGGCATTTCAGAGGTGTAGAGGTATATGACCAGGTAAAGGGCATAAATGTTGTACTCGGCAAGCGAAAATGTCCTTCCAATAGTTGTGATGGAATGTGGAACAAGAAGTCAATTTTGTGGGAGCTTGAATATTAAAAATACCTAGATGTTCGTCATTCTATCGATACAATGTATGGCGAGAAAAACGTGTGTGACAATCTCCTCAGAAAAATGCTAAATATGCCAGGCAAAACAAAAGATCATAAGAATGCTAGAGCGAATCTTGAGGAAATAGGTTTACGACCGGAGCTACATTCACAGCAGACAGATAGAGAAAATTTCTTGTCTCCATCTTATATCACCCTTTCTAGGAAGGAGAGGAAGGAGTTTTGTGAATTCTTGCATAGCATTAAAGTTCCATCAGGTTACTCATCGAATATCAGCAAACTTGTCACCTGAAGGAGCTTAAGATGGTTGGTGGAATGAAGACTCACGATTGTCATGTGATGCTGACACAAATGATTGCTGTTGGAATAAGAAATATGTTACCGATGGGGGTAAGAGAGGCTATAATGAGTTTGCGTTTTTTCTTCAATGCAATTGGACAGAAAGTACTGGACCCAATAGCGCTAGAAGAACTAGAGAAAAAATAATTCTTGGCTCTCTCTTCTTGAGATATACTATCCTCCATCATTCTTTGATATTATGGTACATCTCACCTCACATCTCGTCAAAGAAATTTTATTTCTTATGCCTATTTTCTTACATCAGATGTAACCATAAGAGAGATACATGGATGTTCTAAAGAAGTATGTTAGGAATTATTCTTCACCCGAGGGTTGCATCGTACAGGGTTACTATAGCAAGGAGGTAGTAGAGTGGTGTGTCGAGTACATAGACCCAGATAACCTAATTAGTGTGCCTCACTCTAGCCATGAGGGTAGACTAGTAGGTCAAGGAATCCTAGGTAAGCAAACACTCACTCCTCCTCCAAAGGCATATGACCAAGCTCATTTCCTCGTGTTACAACAATCGAGTGAAGTTCACCATACATCGTTGAGCACAATCACATGCTTTCTGCAGAGAGCCCGTCTCATACCGAAGCATGGATCGTAAAACAACACATGAAAAGTTTCAATAGCTGGTTTTGAGATCGGATCACATGATCAAAAACCACAGTAAGCGAATTGATCAGGCAGCTAGCAGCAGGCCCTATATACACTGTTACAACATATAAAGGTTATCATATAAACGGTTATATATTCTACACAGTTGATCAAGAGAGCAAGAGCACAAACCAGAATAGTGGTGTTCGTATAGATGCCTACGACAACAACAATGTAAAGAGCACATATTACGGTCAGATAGAGGGGATTTGGGAACTTGACTACCTAGGGTTCAAGGTACCTCTGTTTGATGCCGCGGGGTCAATGGAACAAAAGGCATTACGTTCGACAAGTATGGATTCACTAGTGTCAATCTAACTCAGGTCAGCTATAAAAAAGAAGCTTTCGTGCTCGCTAAATAAGTTGCTCAAGTATTTTATGTGCCTGATACGACAAATAAGAAGCTTCTTGTTGTTCTAGCTAGAAAAAAGATAGATTGTGGGTGTTGAAAATGTTGTTGATGAGGACGAGTACAATCAGTTTGATGAGATACCTCCTTTCGCCACCTCAATTATGTCATAGGTTAAACCAGATGAGAAGACTCTGTACCTGTGCTCCGACCATTCTAAAGGATTGTACGTTAAGAAATTAAGAAAACAGAAGGTGTAAAGGTTAAATTGTATATATACAAGTGTTGTGTTGCGATGATCACTATTTATTGTAATTTTGTACACGTTTGTCTTTTAAGTGTAAGATGTACTTATACTAAGTTGTGTAATATATATGGAATGGAAGTTGAAATAATGAGATGTAGATGATTTGTACAAGTCATACTGATTTGGGTATATAATATATGTGCAATAGAATTTTGTTGCAAGTCATATCTGTGATAATAAGTTAAAATCTGGACAAGTGTTTTGCCAAATTATTAGTGACAGGTGGCACGCAATACTCGTCACTGTTGACAAGTCATTATTGATGGGCAACAAGTACTGCCCGTCACTACTGGTCATTAGTGACGGGCGATACTAATTGCCTATCACTAATAACTTAGCAACAGTGATGAGTATTGCGTGCTGCTCATCACTAACAATTTGGCAAAACTCATTACTGCATGCAGTTAGTGGAGATAAGTAGATGGCACATTAATTGCCATTAGTGCAGCCTCTTTAAATACCCTGGTTGCCTGCATTTCAACTTCAGAACACTAAAATTTTTACTCCGACTTCTCTTCTTTCCTAGCCATGGAGGCTTGTGGAGGATGTTGCCTAGCTCGATGCATGTACCAGCGTGTGGACGCGTCGGACTAGGCTTCATCTCACACAAACTGATCCATGGCGTCGTTCAACAGTCGGCACAACACTTGGGTAGAGACTGGGTCAGTCGGACTAGGCTTCATCCCACACAAACTGATCCATGGTCTGGCACCGCTGGGTAGAGACTGGGTCAGTCGACAAGCTTGATGCCAATCGACGACTGAGCGACCTCCGATTCCTAGCCAATCTTATCATGATGGCCGAAGGAGTGATATCCACAACCAGTAGTGAGTGGCGCCGACACGCCGAAGGCAACAAGATCGAATAAGACAACGGGGTTCGTTGAAACCTTGAGGACAAATTCACTTTGGAGTTCGATGGAGAGAAATTCTTCAGAACTCTAGCCACTAATTTGGTGGTAATCGAGAGGGCTCTCGGTTCTCTCCCCGAGACAATGGAACTACGATGTGCAAAAGCCTTGGCCCAGGTGGCAGCAACACAAAGCAACGCCTTGGCCTCGGCTCTGGCCCGACCGCCAACTCCTTTCCCTAAAGATAAGGAGAATGACAATCTAGACAGGTACCAACCATCGCATTACCAGAATCCACTCGTCGACAGTCCACACGGTGATCACTTACTGCCACCACCACCCACGGGAGGGCAAAATAGGTTGCATTCTAAGATCCGCAGACGGGCAAACAATCGAGACAATCCTGAAGATAGTGGCAGCAGCATCGGTAGCAGTACTGATTACGCTAACTCATTTGGAATCGAGGGCCAAAATCACCGCAACCACAGAAGGAGCAGAAGTTGAGATGATCACGGTGGTTTCCCCGCATTCACGAGTCACCTAAGGTGAGTCAGGAGGCCAAGGTTGTTCCGTCCCATCGGGATCGAGCCATATGATGGTAAGACGGATCCCACGCAGTGTCTACGACTCTACTACATAGCTGTCCACGCAGTCAGAGGAGACGAAAGAGTAATGGCTAATTACCTTCTGGTCATGCTCTCTTCGTCCGCTAACAACTGGCTCTCTAGCCTACCTAAGAATTCCATCAACTCCTGGGCGCAACTCCGCTCGGCTTTTATCAACAACTATCAAGGGACGTGGCAGAAACTCAGGACTTGATACGACCTGCAACAATTGTGACAAAAAGAAGAGGAGTCACTTCGTAGCTTTATTCAGAGGTTCTCTAAAACGAGGACCACCATTGTGGATGTCGAAGAATGTGACATCATTAACTGTTTCATCGATGCCCTACACCACACTTTTGACCTGCACAGGCCCCTCATAAGAAAGAAGCCAAAGAATATAGTACGGATGATCTCTATTACAGAAAGTTATGCCGATTTTGAAGATGCTCGAAGGAAGAAGATAGAACGTTCACGCCATGAGAGCCGGTCATGTCGGGCCAGGGATGATCACCCTCAGTCCCCCCAATGAGAAGACGATTGACCAAGATCCTCCCGGGGTAAGTAAGACCGGAAAAAGAAGATAGAGAGAACTATAGCTAGGAAGACGAAGCCATGTGGGAGGAACTTGACAAACCTTGCCTGTTTCATCCAAAGGGCAATCATACCATACGTAAATACTATTTCTTGCAAGACACACATTTCAAGGAATCCCGCTATAATTCCTACCAAAATAAATGACACCGGGACGATAACGACGCCTCGAGAAAAGATAATCAGCCTCAGGACAACAACGATTTCCAAGAACCTCATAAGATGGTGAATATCATCTTCGGGGGTCCCACATCAGCCGAGACCAAATGGTAGCAGAAGATTTTGGATCGATGAATCAACGCTGCTGGGTTCGAGGAGGTTCAATAGCTACGATGGTCAGAAATCCTGATCACCTTCTCCCGGGATGACTAGTGGACCAACGTCCCGAAAACTGGGCATTGGCCGCTAGTTGTCGACCCGGTAGTACTAAAAGTACGCATGAGGTGAGTCCTGATCGACGGAGGGAGTAGGTTGGACATCATTTTTCACCAGTTTCTCATCAACCTCGGCATATCAGTCGACAGCCTCCAGAAGGAGGACAACTTCCCGTTCTACGGTATTATACCCGGACAATGCTCGGTGCCTCTCGGCTCGATAACTTTGCTGGTTACGTTCGGCTCTCAGGATAATTACAGGACCGAGCATATAACCTTCTAGGTTGTGGAATACGACATCCTATTCTGCACCGTCCTCGGGAGGCTATTCATATCCAAATTTATGGCTGTTGGGCACTATCCATACCTGGTACTCAAGATGCCAGGTCCTGGTGGAGTCATCATTGTATGGAAAAACATCGGCACTTCTTATGAATGTGAAAAAGATAGTTTCGCTCTGGCCAAGGCTTTCAACTTATCGACTCGTATGGAGGAGACCCTCAGGCAAGTCCGAGCGCATCCCCCCCGAAGTCTCGGAGGTACCAGCCAAGACACCAATTTCCTCAGGGATCTCCGCCGTGCTCTCGAGCACCAAGAAGATCATTCTCTCTAAGGCCGACTCATCAAAGACATCAACCATCGATGCGGAGCTTGACCCCAAATAGGAAATCGTGCTCGTTAGCTTTCTGCGCTCTAACATGGATATCTTTACATGGAAGCCCTCTGATATGCCTAGGGTTCCTCGGAAGCTGATCGAGTATGAACTTCATGTATACCCAACCGCTAAGCCAATAAAGCAGAAGCTACGGAGGTTCGCGCAAGATAGGAAAGAGGCGATCAAGGCCGAGATCACCTGCCTCCTAGCAGCAGGATTCATCTGTGAAGTTTATCACCTAGAATGGCTCACCAACCTGGTCCTGGTAAGGAAGAAGACGGGACAATAGCAAATGTGCGTTGACTATACCGACCTAAACAAGCACTGCCCGAAGGACCCTTTTGGGTTGCCCTAGATAGATCAGGTCGTCGACTCGACAGCAGGTTATTCTCTCCTGTGTTTTCTCGACTATTACTCTGGTTATCACTAGATTGGCCTCAAAGAAGAAGACTAGGAGAAGACATCTTTTATCATGCCCTTCGGGACATACTGTTATACCACCATGTCGTTTGGACTCAAAAACATAGGGGTGACGTACCATCGGGCCATCCAGCGATGTCTCTCAGATCAGATCAGCCGTAATGTTGAAGCATATGTCGACGATGTGGTCATAAAGTCAAAAGAAGAAAATAACCTCATCAATGGCATCGCCGAAATATTCGCAAAACTGCAGAAGTTTTGGTGGAAGCTCAACCCTAATAAATGTGTTTTCGAGGTACCATCAGGACAATTGCTCAGGTTCATCATCAGCAACCAGGGTATCGAGGCCAATCCAAACAAGATAGCATCAATAATGAAGATGGAAAGACCTAATAACGCGATGGGCTGTATGACGGCCCTTGGGAGATTCATCTCTCGACTAGGAGAAAGGGAAGCACCCTTCTTCAAGCTATTGAAGAAAGAAGAAGATTTTCAATGGAAGGCCGAGGCCGACGAGACATTTTCAACACTGAAGAAATTCTTAACTTCACCTCTAATCCTCACGGCTCCAAACCTAGAGAAGGTTCTCCTCCTCTATATTGCCGCCATGACTAACGTCATCAGCACGACTATGGTAGTTGAGCGGCCCTTGGAGGGACATGTTTTTTCGATCCAAAGGCCAGTAAACTTCATATCAGAAGTTCTTGACCTGTCAAAAGCAAGGTATCCACAAGTACAGAAGCTACTTTATGCCATTCTGCTCACCGCCGGGAAGCTAAAGCATTACTTCTAAGCCTACAAAATTATGGTCATGATAGAATACCCTTTGGGCGACATACTCCACAATCGAGACACAACCGGGCGAATCGTAAAGTGGGCCATCGAGATGGGGGAATATATGATGGAGTTCCAATCTCACACTGCCATAAAATCATAGGCTCTAGCCGACTTCGTCGCCGAGTGGACTGAGATCCAGCTGTCCTTAAGTCGAGAGGAAAAGAAATATTAGACGATGTACTTCGATGGCTCCCTAAACATAGATGGAGCCGACGTAGGAATTCACCTTTTATCTCCAAAAGGGGAGGAGCTGTGTTATATACTATAGCTACTATTTAAGGCTTCCAACAATGTGGCCGAGTACGAAGCCATGATACACGGCCTCAAGATAGCAGTATCACTCGGGGTGAAGCAGCTCATAGTTTACGGAGACTCCAAGCTAGCTAGCAGCCAGGTTAATAAGGACTGACCTTGCACCAGTGACAAGATAGATGCCTACTGCGCCGAGGTGCGAAAACTCAAAGGCAAGTTCTTCGGCCTAGAGTTTCATCATATTCCCCATGACGATAACTCATCGGCTGATGCCCTAGCATCCCTTGGGTCCTCTCGAGCAACGGTCCCCAAGGGCGTGTTCATCAAGGAGCTCACCAAACCATCAATCAAAGATACTAGTGACTGGCGATAGCGCATCATCGACCAAAACTTAAAAGGCACAACTCTAGAAGACAAAACCCTGGCCGAACGCCTGACACGACAAAGCAAGCAATACGTGGTCATCGGGGACAAACTGTACAAGCACACAGCCTCAACAAGGGTATTTCAAAAGTGCATCCTGCCAAGCGAAGGCCTCCAAATTCTTAACGAAGTCCATGCGGGGGCTTGCGGCAATCACGCTGGAGCCAGAATGCTGGTCGGCAAAGCCTTCCAGTTAGGCTTTTATTGACCGACAGCCAACAGTGATGCTAAGGAGCTAGTCAAAAGGTGCACCGGGTGCCAGTTCTTCACTAAGCAAAATCACCTAACACCTCAAGCTCTTCAAACAATCCCACCGACTTGGCCCTTCGCTTGCTTAGGGCTTAACATGGTCGGCCCCTTCCAGAAGGTTCTCCAAGGGATCGATCAGCTACTGGTGGCCATCGACAAATTCACCAAGTGGATAGAAGTAATGCACTAAAAAAACTACACAGCCAAAAAAGCAGCACAATTCATCGAGGGGATCACCTACCGGTTTAGCAACCTGAACCAAATAATAACCAACCTCGAGACTCAGTTCATAGCAAACGATTTTTAGGACTTCTGCGAAGAAAGATTGATCGAGGTTAAATACGTGTCGGTCGTGCACCCTTGGGCGAACGGGCAATGCGAGCGTACCTACGGGATGATCCTTCAGGGTCTAAAAGTCTGAATCTTCGACCCCTTACAAAAGTACACCAAGAGATGGCTCTAGGAACTCCCCATAGTATTCTGGGGGCTCCGCACACAGCCAAATAGGGGCATAGGACAGACACCTTTCTTCCTCGTCTATGGCTCCAAGGCGATCCTCCCGAGTGACATGCTACACAAATCCCCTCGAGTCTAGTACTATCACAGGGAACATCAGAACAAACCAAGGCCAAAGATATCGACTCCATCGAGGAAGCTTGGATAGCAGCTACAATACAAGCGGACCGGTATCAATAGACCCTTCGACGGTATCATGACCGCAATGTGCAAAGTAGAAGCTTTAAGGTCAATGACTTAATACTTCGTCGGGTACAATCAACCGTCGAGATGCATAAACTATCTGCCCCCTAGGAAGAACCTTTTATCATCGCCGAAGTAACAAGACCAGGGGCATATAGGCTAATGTGAGAAGACAGGCAAGCAGTACCAAACTCCTAAAATATCTAGCACCTTCATCGATTTTATGCCTAACAATATTTTCATAAAATAACTTTTTTTAATAAAAATATGTTCAGGCACTTGTCAACCCCGTGGCGCTGTTCCTTCACCGATCTCGCTGACTACTTCCCCCAAACATTCAACTGGGCTAGGAAGGAGTCAGCCTTTGGGCTGTACACCCGCAATCGAGCATTTTCGCTCGCCGACCTCACCAACTACTTTCTCCCCCAGATATGCAACTGGGCCAGGAAGGGGTCAACCTTAGGGCTATACACCCGTAGTCGGGCATTTTTTTTGCTAACCTGTACCGGTTACATCCTCCTTTGTGTTGGGCGCTAGATGGCCATCGTGCATGCAATCAGACCCAGGAGAGCGTCAACTCTTCTATTGTACACCCACAACTGTGCACCTTCAAAGAACTCACTGACCTATGCAGACTACATCCCCCTTCGAGTTGGGTGCCACATGGTTGCCGTGCATGCAACCGGACCTGGGAGAGGGTCGGCTACTTAGCCATACACTCGCAGTCTTGCATCTTCATTGAGTTCGCCAAATCCACCATGTGGGTGGTAGTACACGATGCACGGTACAAGTTATATAAGGCAAAATAATACATCTTATTTTTCAAGACTAATCCTGTACAGGGATTGCATTACTTTAAAGAAGAGGACATAACACTTCTACATCGACTACACTACTTCAAAGAAGAGGATGCAGCCTCCTTCAAATAACATGAAGAAAAGGGCGTACAGACGACTAGAGATAGCATTCTGCAAAGCAAACGTGGCAGCTACAAATGACGAGGTTCTCACAACAGCTTCACGTAATGCAGCATCAACCTATCACGACCGCTATGAGTGCCAGAGATCCTGGGGGCTGCTACTACAGCAGTAGCTACTCCGCACGACCCTAGTTTTGACCAGGGGAGATAGTTACCGACCCTAAGAGACCAGCACAAAGGGAGACTGTCTTGTTCACCGAGAGGAAAGATAGCTCAATGGTAGGGTTAGAAGCTGCCTTCAGAGCGCCTGCATTGGCGAACGTCTTTAGCTCCTCTCGCCAGATCAAACCTCTACCTTGGCACCCATGCATTAAGACAGGCAACACAAGAGCGCCAGATGACAGAACATTAGTGAAAAGAGCTATACTGGAAAAAAGTCTTAAGGATAGCGTGACATCATCCTACACCACGCCAAGACTATACTACGAAAGCAAAACAGATTTGTGTAAAAGACAAACACACTAAACCAACCTGAAGTCATGAGCTCTCAACACCTAGGCCCATCAAGTTCATGACCGAACTAGCACACCATAGATTCATAAGACGGCAAGCAACATCAACAATAATCTTTCCCTTGCAGAGGTTAGGAGAAGAGGCTCTGGTAGAAGGCAGAGTAGAAGAAGTGCATAAGGATGAACAGAAGCTCTGTTGTGAAGGTAAAAGGGGGTGCTTTGGTTCAAATAGGGGCGCCACCTCAAGCGCCTGCCATCTTACCATGGAGAGCGTCGCTTCGGTTGCCGCATGCTTTATGGCGAGGAGGACAATGACGGCTCCACCTCCTTGTCTGTTCCCACGTTCTGTGCCTCACGCGTGGCCCTATTAGGAATAAAGCGTCCTTGTCCTTTCGTCTACTGTGCATTGATTGCGGACGAAAGAATAAGTTATGAAATATCTTTTTGGGCGCACCAGGCGAAGTCCAAGACGTTTGGGATCATCTACGCCTATGGGTCCCACGCCTGGGGACTCATGTGCTCGATGACCATCATGCCTAGGGGCTCACCTGATCAAGGGTCTCTGCGCCAGGGGGCTTGTGTACTCGAGGGCTCCCGATCTCGAGAGCCTTGCCTTCTCGAGTAACCGAGCTCTCGAGGACCCGAACGGTTGAAGATAGACATGCTCGAAGATTCAAGATTAATCATGCTCGAGACCACCATGGTTTCAAAACTTCAGACATGGCCTTCTCCCAATGGGGCCTCAACATCAACGATCCTAGGAGACAAGTCAATCAATAAAGTGCCAAAGGATTTCTCGAAGGTTTTATCAAAAGACAAGGAGTTCTAGAAGGCTTTTCTTGCAGGTTATTTTTTGACCCTCGAGCTAAATATTCCATTTAACTACAGGCTCGAGGGCTACACCGTGTGGGTGCACCTACACGGTACACCTCACATGAAAGAAGGAGATCAAAGCTTTTCTCAAGACAATTAGAATTCAGCAGAGGCATCAAGATTTCGAATTAAATGTGAGGCCCTCCCAGTTTGTTTTGCCGAAGATTTTTTTGACCAAGCTAAAAAGAGCTCGAGGGCTGCTATCGGAGATGTGACCCCCGGGTACCCCATGATTGGGCTTATCAGTCCGAACCAAGGGTAGGTCAAGTCTAGTATTGACCGTCCGGTATGGCCCATAGAGGGGGTTTGGCTTTGATAAGGAAGGATGAGTACTTATCGAGTGATTGGACTCCGGATATGGTAAAAAGAGATATGTTTGTACCAGAATCTTTGTAATTAGGGATTTAGCATCGAGTTTGTAGGAAATCCTAGATCGATTCAGGGTAGAGTCCTGGGTTGATTGGGCTCACTTCCTGAGTATATGAAGGAGGCGAGGCACCCCCTAGAGACAATCCAATCAAAGCTTTTTAGCATATTTTTCTTGCTTTCGATGTCTTAAGCCTCCACAGCTTAATTGCGTCGTATTGTAAGCTCCACCATCATATTATACACCAAAATACTAGACGTAGGATTATTATCCTCTGAGAGACCCGAACCAGTATAAACTTTGTCTCTTGTGTTCTAGAGTCGACCATCAGGTTCGAAGGCGCTGCGCTTTCCTTACACACATCTAATCACCATCTCGGGTACCCCCTTAGGTGGACTGCTCATTGATTCACCGACAGTTGTATATTGTCGCCTATTAAGAAAAAGGATGACCCTTTAGTGACGGGTGAACACCCGTCACTAATGATCTGGCTCCACTGACGCAATAAGAGTGTCGGGAGACATGCCCATCACTAATAGGATTTTCTATGGTGGTGATAGATAGGATAAGATAATTTTTTATTTAGTTAGAGCATCTCTAAGAGATGCCTAATATAACTTCTTATCTCTATTTTTAGGAATTGTAGTCTAAAATGCATCTCCAACAACTTCTCTATTTGATTCTCTATTTTTAGAGATCTCTAAAATATTTCTTCATCCTCTCTACTTGTAGGGAGTGACTCTCATTTTCTATCCACTCTAGTCCCACCCATCAGTGATACAAGAGATACAAATAAAAGGAAAGATAAGAGATTTGATAAGTAGGGTCTACCTGTCGATGCTATATAAATAAAATATAGGGAATAGGATATCGGGAGTTTGTTGGAGAGTAACAAGATTTAGAGATTAAATTTTATTAAGAGGACTCTCTATATGAGATTTTAGGGAACCTATTGACGCAAAAATCACACAGGTTTCTTTGCACCTTCACACTTGAAGACCTGGGAGAGTCTGCTTAGCTCCAGTGCAGGTCCTAAAAACTCGACGGTGTACAGAGCGTGCTAGTCAATTTGACCTGCAATTGACAAGAGAGAAACATAAGTTGTTCTAACGCTATCGGACGATGGCCCATCGGCATCAGCTCTGATAGCACATAGAATTACTACGATGTACCAAGTGAACATGTCAATATTGATGTATCGGCTTTAAATCTATTATGACCTTTTCGACAGTACTTACCAATCGGCTCGCAATGAATCACCCCTGTAAATCAATCTCTACCATTCGAACTTAACCGATGCAGTGTAAAGACAATATGCTAAAAGTAACGTGAACAAGGCCAAGCCTGATTGCCAAAATAACAGGTAGCCCATCGGCTAAAACTCCAAGGACCGACAGACAAGTAGATTAAACTAGATCGTTTCGTATACCTCACATCAACATAATGGATCGGACTCAACCAAGACAGCATTATACTGACGATCGGCATGCGATCTAATCTAATACAACCCACCAGACCAACGGGATTGATGAATACATCAATCCAGATCATGAAGCATAGTTTAAGAATGAAAACTGATGTATTACGCTGATAACTAGCAAACCTACTCAATCTAATCATAGTATCAGACCTAACTGAGAAAGCTGTAACTAGATCAATCAGTTTACCAAAGAGGCTATTCCCGCATGAACAGAGATTGGACCGAACCGATGCAGCCTGACCTGCACAGGGAATCGCCCTAATGCTACATACCTAAACATTGGTGATGCGCCGAGAGTTGATTGGTTGGTTGACTGAACATTTTACAATGACCCCGGGCACAATTATTTATAGCCGGGGAAAACAACTAATCCGTGTTTGACACAAATCTAAACTATTTTAATATCTAGAAATTAAAGATAAAGATCTGACAATCCTGAGTCCACTTCATGTACGTCTCGTCCTTGCCCGTCAAGCTTCTTTTAGCGGCCCATCGGCCAGCCTGCTGGCCTAACAACTCATGACGCATCGACCCAATTTTTGGTGTCACCAGAACTAAAAATAGCAACTCTCTCGGAGATACTCTTAGGTGAATATAACTTGGATGGAATAAGCCTAAATTTAATGGGACCCACATGTTATATATATATATTTTTAACAAAAATGTAATCATATGAAATATTAATTTATAGATTAAATTATAATGAATACAGTGATGTAATTAGATCATAAATTGAATAAATGATTTAGGAGGAAAAATCATTTAAATATTTATAAACAAAAAAATAAATGCATTCTAACTAATCAGAAGATGACACATTATCTCATCCAATATTAGATAGACTCATCTAAAATTTTTCTAAATTCCTCTATCTAGCACATTAAACGAATATTCCTATAGATGGTCATCGCATTCACCTTTTTCCCTTAGTAAAAAATTCCCCGTAGACCGGCTACAGGGTGCCTTCCCTGCAGCCCGTCCTTTGATCGGCAACACGTGGAGCCATGTGAAATCGGATGACAGCCACAGCAACTCTGCCTTGCATGGCTTAGCCCTTCACACGCACCGCACGGCTCAGCTTCCTCTGCGCCGGCTCCGAGCGTCATCGGCTCCTCACACGGCGATGGGGACGACGAACGCGACACCGACGGAGAGGAGCACGCGGGGCCAGCATGAGGAGGAACAGCAAGTGCTCCCGAGGAGACGGAGCAGCACAGCTGCGTAGGGGGACCGACGCCAGCGCTGGGGAGGTGGATCTTGGACTGATGTCCCATCCCCGGCGGCCCTCCTCGTGCTCCTCTCCACAGGCGACGAGCGGCGGCCGGAACGCAACGAACCTCCGTCTGGCTGTGCCACCATGGCTGTCTGCGCGCTCTTCCTGGGATATGTTCATTACTTAGTTAATTAGTGAACATTCACTCTTTCACAACCCTTCTACTCTCTGCACTAGTAGCTGGATGCCTGGGACTCGAAGTTCATTGCGTGAAAATGGTTTTGAACTTTGGATCTCCAATGCTTATAACTTGAGCCCTTGCTAATTAAGGCAGGACCTCACACAGATATCCACCGTAGCACAGAGAACCAGTGCTTGGCACCCCCAGTTTTCACACAGATCCATGAGCACTTCATGGTCATTCAAAGTTTTTGCTGAATTGGGCGATCAAATATTCAACGTACTTGGAATACGTGATCAATCCAAGAGAACAACAAAGAAGACAAGATCATCGTGCTATATTTATCAAAGCTTAGAAATGTCGCAGCAGTCTCAAATGCTTCAATCAAATGTTTTATTTGACCAGATACAATACGATAGGCCAGGCAATGTAGTGTTCTTACGGTCATTGGCTTATGGCGATGAATGTAGTCACTTAACTACTGGTGTCTTGAGATGAGAAGAGTTGTAGCTTGGACAGGAACACTGGAGATATACGGGTGGGGCGGTAGTCTTTGTTCAAACAAACAAAAAGTTCGCCGGAAGGAAGGGCGCATGGACAGCCATGGTGGCACAGCCAGGCGGAGGTTCACCCAGTTCCGGCTGCCGCTCGCCGCCTGTGGAGAGGAGCACGAGGAGGGCCGCTGGGGACGGGACAACAGTCCAAGATCCACCTCCCCAACGCCGAAGCCGGTCTCCTACGACGCTGTGCTGCTCCATCTTCCTAGAAGCGCTTTCTGTTCCTTCTCATGCCTGCCCCGCACGCTCCTCTCTACTGGTGTCTGTTAGGAATAAATCACGTCATGTGCTAGGTGTGCGTTCTGTGTGTAGGTGTGAGAATTAGTTGCTGTATGATGTTAGTTGCTGCATTAGCTCACAACGTGGGGTAGCAGGTAGCTGCTGCATGCTCAGCATGCATTTGCGTGGGGCACGGTATGCCCATGATCTGCAGGACGCCGGCTCAGCAGGAGGCCATGCATACGTGCGCATGAAGTTTGCTCCCGCGGGCTGCGTCGACGTGCGGAAGTGGATGCTGCACGTTTGGTGGCCAGGCTGCTGCTATAAAAGAGTCTAGCGCGTGAGTGTGTTTCTCTGTCAGGTCGCTTGTGTGTCGAGTGGAGTCCAGGAAATATAAGAGAAACTTCGGCGTTTGTCGCTGTGGGTGTTTGTCACCACAAAAGAGTGTGTCTCGAGTTCTTGTTCTTTCCTGTGATTTCTAACAGTGTCACGCTCATTGTCCCCACCGCCGCGTGAGGAGCCAATGACGCTTAGAGCCGACCCAGAGGAAGCTGAGCCGTGCAGTGCGTGCGAAGGGCTAAGCCGTGCGAGGCAGCGTTGCTGCGGCTGTCGTTCAATTTCACGTGGCTCCACATGTCGCCAATCGAAGGATGGACTGCAGGGAAAGCACTCTACAGCCGATATGTAGGGAATTTTTTTTTTCTCTCTTACTAAACAGCTGACTGAATAAGATGACTCTATCCTATACAAAAATATTCATGCAACTAAATACTTGCTTAATTTCTCACACGTCAATGGCCTTTGTGTTCGTGCTGAACAGTCAACATTGGGACAGAATCACCAGAGAACTCGTGGTGAAGCAACACAAACGGCCGACAGTACAATTAACTAATGAGCAGTATAGTTCGTTTAATCCCTCATCAATGTGATCAGACCGAAGAACATTCCATAACCAATTAACCTGCTGTTCTCTGAAATAGATACGATTGCCGGGCTGCAGCATGATATGATCAGCAACTCACGTCTCTGTCTGCACGTACCATGAAGGAAGAAGTAATCGTAGCAAGGAAGGGCTTTTCTTTCTGTTGCTTTCGTCGTTCTCATGTTAGGTGGCTTAGGTTAGCCGTTAGTCCACATATGTTGCCTCTGTGGCCGGCTGGCCAACTGACACGAACTAAAAATGCTAAAAATGCAGCTTCTTCCTTTGTCAGCTGATAAGTTATGTAACAACTTGCATCTTCACTTCTAACCAACATGGAAAAGTAAGCACATTTTGTTTTCGTTTTGTCCAGTCGTCGTCGAACCGAAACGCCAAACTCTGAATTTTCCTCTTGCCACCCCGTTTCATGCGTAGTCTACTCCGCAACAAACACGAGCAAGGACAGGAGCAACAACTTCATCTCCTCGAAATGCTCCAAATTCCCGGTGCCGGCCATGGCCGGATCCTGGCACGAAAGGCAATTTTTTTTGCTTAAGTCTGCATCAGGAGGTCCTCTTTAACAGAGACAATGTCAGCTATAGCTACTCTTAAAATTAGTAACTCTTTAAAACTGTTAATATTTATACTTTAAAATATAAAACTTGATAGTTATAAAATTTAGAAATAAACTAGAATCTAACCCACAACCCACAGTAGACCTAATATTGTGGTATCATTGATACAACACAATAATACTACCAGTGAGCTCAAATATCATCATATAATTCAATGTTAATAACAAAATTTGTCATATTTTGCGATTTCAATGTCCTACTAAAAGTAGTAATTGTTAGTTGATATGTTTTATAATGAAACATTTAATCTAAAGTTTTGGATCCGCTCTTAATCTAGCGATAATTTTTCTAGATTCTCACCATAGTTTCTTCACACCAGTAAAATACCATTGAATGTTTTTTAAAATCTTAATCTCTCCAAATAAGATATAAAGTTATTGAGATTTATAGGTAAGTTTGGTGAACTATACTGTCAAGTTACATGCACCAACCTGATCATGAAAGACGATAATTCACTTTATATTCCAACGGAAATAGAAGTGTGCTGTAATTTTTATTTAATTTCGTGTCAGCTAGGATTTAAACTCGAGACCTCTAACTCCGATACCGTATTAATTACATGTACCAATTAGTTCGATCCAAAAGCTTAAGTTGATGAATAAAGATAGATAAATTACTTTATATTCCAACAGTTATCAAAGGCTAAGATCGTGTATCATCTGATCCGTTTGTTTGTAACGCTAGCTGTGGCTTTTTCGATCTCCGTTCATCGACATCTCCGGCACGAATTTCACATGCAATCGTTTCGCCGACAACAGCCATCGAATATCCATCCCGGGTGCAACAGAAACCACCGAGACTGGAGTGGAGAGAGGCGCAGCACTGGATCTAGCAAATTCGCCTCTCGCCAGCGTTGCCGCTGTCACGATCCCTGTGCTGCTGTTCACCGTCTTTGGCATCTTCTCACAAGCTGCCACTTTTCCGTCCTTCTTGGCCGTGAGCTGGATCGCCGGCGACTGGCCAGAACCGTTGAATCCGATGAGGACAGAGTTGGGCGAGAAGATGCAGGGCACAAGTCGGCTGCCGTGGGCGGCCGTTCATTCTATGACCCTGTTTTGCGAGATTATAGCAATCTACTCATAGAATATCTATATCCTTTAAACTAAACTTGTTTGACCAAGTTTATAGGTATGTTTAGACAAATTCTAATATTTTAAAAATCTAAAACTCTTTTAAATGCTTTATATTCTAGTTTTAGATTATAAAACTCAATATGAAACTGAAAATAAACTAAGCTCTAAAAAGTAAGGAATACAGATTTCTCTATATTCTTACTGGTTAGATACTCGTTAGTTGCTTCTATAATCTAAAAATTCTATAAATAGGTCATATAAAACAATTATTTTTAGAATCTTTAGCTCCTCAAGCAATTATTCAGATTATAAAACTCAGTATCTATATAATGTAAAGATAAACTAATATTTAGAAGCTGAAAATATTAGCTTCTCCAATACATATAAGTATATAACCTTTTCAGTCTTACCGTTACGATTATCCGTTGCCGTTTTTATTCGGGGAAGGTTTTCTTTTACCCCCCAGGGTTTTACTCTATTTCGTAGGGTGGACAGGCACGCGGGACAGGCTGGGTCACGGACCCGGATGCCTTTCTCTCTGACTCGAGATTCTTTTTTCACTTTTGTGGCTTTCTTTCAGTCACGTCCCGCTTACAACAGAGATTTTTGTTGCGCGTCTCGTCCTGTCTGCACTTTCTGGGCCAGTATATTTTGGTTTCTTTCGGAAGGAATCTGAAATGCCTGTTTATCTCTAGAGGAAGCACATCCTCGTCTGAGCATATTACACTGCTGGCTAGTATACTTGAAAAGAGAGTGTACTATCGATTGCCAATAGAAGTAGAATATAAAGTAAAGCGGAATCTAAAATAAAACAGAATATCTGAAGCAAAATATAAAACAAAATCTGAAGTAGAAGCTAAAGCTAAAGTATAAACAGAAATAACACTTAAGCAAGTTTAAGTGTTATTTCTGTTTATACTTTAAAATCTGTTTATACTTTAGCAAGTTTAAGTGTTATTTCTGTTTATACTTTAGCAAGTTTAAGTGTTATTTCTGTTTATACTTTAGCTTTAGCTTCTACTTCAGATTTTGTTTTATATTTTGCTTCAGATATTCTATTTTATTTTAGATTCTGCTTTACTTTATATTCTACTTCTATTTCTGCAAACATTGTGGTTTCTCGTCGGATTTCAAGTAACCAACAGGCGGGTATGAGTTTTGTTTAAAACCCACATGTTTCAAGGTGTAAGTTTGAAAGTGTTTTACAAAATTTTACTAAACCTATGGATTTTTGTTATCCCTAATTGCCAGTGTTAGGTACACCGCTTCCTGAACTGAACTCGGATAAATGAGGAAAATTCTACCGTGCAACCTTTAGTGTTGAGGTAATTTGCGGGTTCCTCACATTCCGTACCGTACTCCGCAGGAATTCAAATTTAAGGTGTTAGTTTCACAAAATTATATGATGCTTCTAAAATATTTAAACTTTCACTGGAGGATGTAATAACCCAATAGTATGAGGGCTCTCATGAAAAAAACGAAGACGAGCAACCCCCATCGACATTATTTATCCCCTCCACTTTTCCTCGCCACACAACCACGTCATCCACCGCCGCCGTCTCCTCCTCCTCTTCCGCCGGCGGCAGATTCGCCTCCGCTACCGCCTACCGGCCACCGCATCCATTTCCTCGCCAACACCTCCTTCCCTCCTCCGCCTCCTCCACCAGCCGCCGCCAACCATCGCTACCCACGGTTACACAGACCGAACAACTGGGACGCCTCTTCCCAGCGGCAAGAACCCATTCGCCAGTCCACGCATCATCAGGCGCCAGGCGGCACCACATTTTTGACTCGCCGGTTCGGATTCCGCCATCAGATCTAGGCGCGCGAGGCGAGGATCGATGAACGGAGGCGTTGCCCCACCAACGCCGCCGGCGTCGCCGCCGAGCCACCGCCGGCTGCCGGACTTCCTCCAGAGCGTGAACCTCAAGTACGTGAAGCTGGGGTATCACTACCTCATCACCCACCTCCTCACACTCTTGCTGCTTCCGCTCATGGCCGTCATCATCCTCGAGGCCGGTCGCACCGACCCCGACGATCTCCGTCAGCTCTGGGTTCATCTCCAGTACAATCTCGTTTCCGTCCTCGTCCTCTCCGCCGTCCTTGTCTTCGGCGCCACTGTCTACGTGCTCACCCGCCCCCGCCCGGTTTATCTCGTCGACTTCGCCTGCTACAAGCCGCCGGACCACCTCAAGGTCCGCTTCGAGGAGTTCCTCCACCACTCCAAGCTATGCGGATTCTCCGACGACGCCCTTCAATTCCAGCGCAAGATCCTCGAGCGCTCTGGTCTCAGCGAAGAGACCTACGTCCCCGAGGCCGTGCACCTCATCCCGCCGGAACCAACCATGGTGAATGCCCGCGCCGAGGCCGAGTCCGTCATGTTCGGCGCGCTCGAAAACCTCTTCAAGTCCACCGGCGTCAAGCCCAAGGATATCGGCGTCCTCGTCGTCAACTGTAGCCTGTTCAACCCCACGCCGTCCCTCTCCGCCATGATCGTGAACAAGTACAAGCTCAGGGGGAACATCCGGAGCTTTAACCTTGGAGGGATGGGCTGCAGCGCCGGCGTCATTGCCGTTGACCTCGCGCGCGACATGCTTCAGGTGCACCGCAACACCTACGCCGTGGTGGTCAGCACGGAGAACATCACCCAGAATTGGTACTTCGGCAACCGCAAGTCGATGCTGATTCCCAACTGCCTGTTCCGCGTCGGCGGCGCGGC
>KE373048.1:5084-16008 GCA_000418225.1 Zizania latifolia
TGGGAGAGAGGTGGCTGGTTGGTGGAGAGAGAGAGGGAGAGAGGAGGTGGGAGGAGGAAGAAGGTGGGAGGACAAAACACCTAAACTTTGAAATTGATTTGCAATTAGCTCAAAATCCTCAAAGTTTACAAGGGAGGGTTAGCCCCTTATATAGCTCCCATGGACCAATACAAATGACTCAAATACCCTCTTCGGGAAGGTTCGCTACAGACTCCGGCCCAGGGCAAAAACGTAAAATAACCCTACAGATATTATTCGGTGCCGATGCTTTTCGTAGCCGTCACGACACCGCTGTCTTTAGCGTCGAACTCCCTTTTCCGTTAGCGGGTTGACGGTTTTAAGCCGAAGCCGTCAAAGCGTACGTCGCCTCCGCACCGTGCACCCGGAATGGACCGAACCGACCCCACGGCTCCTCAGCCTGGCGGTCCGTAGTCCGTGTACCTGAGTCACACTGGTCGACACCATGACGGATCACGTCCGCTTGCCGCTTCTGCTCCATGCACCCGGATTGGACCGGCACGTCCTCATGACCCCTCTGTCCGACGAACGTCCGTCCGTGTACTTGAGTCACACGCGAGCTCCATTACGACAAGTCACTGTGCCTCCCCTCGGAGTTTGAGACAAGGTTGCTTTTATGAGACCTCCATAGCTTGGATATCATCTTTATCACAGTCCTTACAGCTGCTGTCTTTGTTTTCTCAGGAAACTTGAGGAAACTGTTGATCCCGTCATTGAAGAGTGCAGTCTTCTGCTCTGGACTGAGATCATCGAACTTCCTCAGAGTCAACGGGACCCTCTCCCGTGCAATAAGTCCTGCAAGCTTCCTCAGCCGCTGCACGGCCGCTTTATCTATTGGTAGGCCATCACTGTCGACCGCCTTAACGGTTATCTTATCCATTGGCCACTTTGCTTGCGTCCTTGGCTTCTTGATTGCTAGCTTAACCTCATCGGTGGAGCTAGAAGACCCAATAGAGAAACGGGTAGACATCTAAACATTAAGAGAAGAGAGACCTTATTGTTTCATTACAAAAAATGTACGAATGTACGACGCTAGACTTTGGGCACTAATCGGCAAGGATAGGTCCTAAATCCCATCCGAAAATGTGCGGCCCGTGTAGCTGGCCCCGTGGTCCTGTATGGTTTCAGAGAGAATTTCGGCTGCATCTCCCCGCTGTTCTCCAAATACACGTCTCGACTTGGGGTCGAAGGGTTGTGTATCCGGAGAACAACAGGGAGACACCACCGACACTCTCTCTTGAACCGTACGGGACCACGTGGTCTAGCTGCATGGGCCGCACATTCCCGGACTGTCCAAAGTGTGTGAACAATTCGGGAGTGTCTTCTTATAAATATGACCAGTTGCCCGGTCATATTTATAATCCAACACTCCCGAATGGAAGACGACGTAATCGGTTGCGTGACTCTGACTTATTTTTCAAAATTTGTTTAGAATGAGGTAAGAAACAAGAGACTCTTAAAAAACCAATTGAAATAATAAGAATACTCTGATTAGGATGAAATAGAAATGTAGCAAAGAACATTAATTTAAAAAATAAAATAAAAATAATGTAATGAGTACAATGTTAACGAACGGAGGTACTTACAGCATGAAATTTAATAACCATCGGAATATAACATATGAATGTAACTGAAACAATTTCTCTTAGATGATTTTATAAACTGAAATTTAATAACCATATGAATGTAACATAATGTACGTTGAACATGATTGTTTTCAGATGTCGGGCTGCAAACTTAATGGCCTCCTCGCCACTAGGCTATAATTTAATTCATAGGTGTATGTGACAACCAATTTATGAAAGAATATTTCTACATTGCATGTAATAAAACTATGAAAGGCACATAATGAAAGAATATTGCATGAATAAAATGTAGGAACAATAATATTAGCACATAATGAGAGATCATTTCATGAACAAATTTGTGAAAACTAAAAAATGAACCTTAATTGTCACACACATCCTCATATTTCATAAATAGCATCATCTTCATTGAGCAAATTTAGTAAAAATTTTTCTATAAAGCAACATTTCTACAAATTATCCACATTGCAACATTTTTATCAATTATCCATAAAGCAATATTTTCACAAAATATCCACACATTCACCAAGTCACAGACCATAGCCATGTCAGAGGAGGAGGAGGATGCAACCGAGTTGGCGGCGAGTAGGGTCGGCCACGCGCGACCGAACGGAGGCACACGCGACAGAACGGACGGTGGAACGGAGGCCACACGCGATGGAACGGACGGTGGAACGGAGGCCATATGGGACTGAACGGATGGCCAGGATGAAACGAAGCACGATGGGGTCGACGAGGAGCACGAAGGCAATAACGGCGGTGAGAGGCTAGGGTTAGGGTTGCACAAATTGAAAGTGTGCCGATTCACTTCGGGACCCGCCTATTAATAAGCGAGAGTCATCAGTGATGGGGGTAACTACCACCCATCACTCATGACTCCCCGACCACCCGTCACTGATGACTCCACGTAGTGACAGATAATAACTACCACCCGTCACTGATGACTTATCATGAGTAACGGGTGGTAGTTACCACCCATCCCTGATGATCACATATAAAAGTGACCACACAAGTGTTGTGCTACTGTTCAACGACACCATGGATCAGTTTGTGTGGAATGAAGCCTGGTCCGATGCTTCCACACGTCGGTGGATGCGTCGAGCCAGGCAACATCCATCACAAGCCTCCATGGCCAAGAAAGAAGAGAAGTAGGAATAGAAAAAAGAGAAGATCAGGCATTTAGTGTTCTAAAGTCGAAATGCAGGTAGCCAGAGTATTTAAAGGGGCTGCACTAATAACAATTAATGTACCATCTACTTATCTTCATTAACTGCCTGCAGTTATGTGTATGGCCAAATTATCAGTGATGGGCGGAATGCAACGCCCGTCACTGTTGTTTAGTCATTAGTGATGGGCGAGCAGAACCACTTGTCACTAATGATAAGTAGTGACGGCGGTAATTACCGCCCGTCACTAATGACGTAGCAATAGTGACGGGTATTGTGTGCCGCCCGTCACTGATAATTTGGCAACATTGTCCATATTTCAAGTTATGTCACAGATATGACTTGCTAGAAAAATTCATTGCACATATATTACATACCTAAATTAGTAAGACTTGTACAAACCACCCACATCTCACTATTTTGATTTCCATTCCACATAGATTACACAATTCAGTATAAGTACTGATGGAATTGTGCCCAAGAGAATTCTGGGAACTAGAAGTTCTGGCCTAGGGCCGAAAGTTTCGGGTTCTATAGCATCTGAAAGTTCCGGTCAGACCGAAAGTTCTAGGCCTGCCCTAGTTTTGGTTTATGGAGGATCCGGAAGTTCCGGTTGGACCAGAAGTTCCAGACCTACCTGGACGAACCGGAAGTTCCGGGTGAGACTCGGAAGTTTCGGGTCAAAATAAATTCGATACAGAATGTTGTTTTCGAAAGTTCCGGTTGGACCGGAAGTTCTGGGTCCAAAAGTTTTGGTTGGACCAGAAGTTCCAGACAGAAACAAATTCAATATAGAATATTATTTCTGGAAGTTTCGGCTATAACCGAAAGTTTTGGCTATAACCGGAAGTTCCGGGCTAGGCGAACAGATTAGATCTGTTGGGCTTTAATACAGATTAAAGGCCCGTGATGGGGCACTATATAAAGAGAGGAGGGATGAGCACGAAATGCTGCTGCTTGATATTTGTTTGACCAAACCCTAGCTGTCACCTCTCTCTGCGCTACACCGGTTGTAGCGATCTCTCCCCGGATCTCGCGAGTGGTGCTAGCACGCCGGCGCGATGTGATCCTGTCCCTGGACGTGTGGATACCGTGGAGGCACTGCTCTAATAGCGGTGCTCGTCTTCTTCTCGTGGAGTTCATCGAATCACCGGATCGCTTTGTCTCAATCATTGGATCACCAACGAATGGACGGAGTTGAGCAAGGACGCGCTTCCCCAACATCTTCTTCCGCTGCACTAGCGCATCTTGCGTTAGAAGGTAACGATCCATGATCCTATTACACGCATGGTTCCTGGGCTAACGGGGTAAAATTTTAAAATTAAGCGCTAGCGTAGCCTCCCCATAACCCAACAGTGGTATCAAAGCCTACGTGCATAGTGTTCGATCTGGATCAATCACATATAGTGATATGTGGTGGAAATAGATTAGATCTATTGTTTTTGCGTTGGATTTTCCAAAAGTTCCGATTGGACCGAAAGTTCTAGGCCGAAATAAACTTCGATACAAAATGTTATTTTCGGAAGTTCCAGTTGGAACAAAAGTTCCAAGTTCGGAAGTTCTTGTTAGACCGGAAGTTGCAGACAGAAATAAATTCTGTACATAAGGTTATTTTCGAAAGTTCTGGGTGTGACTCGAAAGTTTCTGGCCAATTTAAATCCGAGTCAGAAGGTTGATTTTGGAAGTTCTAGCCCTGAGCAAGATGTTCTGGGCTCGTCGACCGGAAGTTTTGGGCCTACTGGCCAAAAGTTCTGGGTCTAGTTCAGTCACGAGTAGATTCTTCACCTAACTTATTTTTGCAGAGAATGTTGTGACTGGTATGGCCTTGCAAATGTATGAGATGCATGAATGTAATAACATGGCCTACGTGTCATGGTTGATTACAGCCCAAGGCTGTTCAAATGTTGTACGACCTGCGCGGTGACAAGTGATACTTCTACTCATGTAATTAGTATAGTGCTATTAGTTGTAATAGACTGATACAAGTTCATGGAGACTTGGAGCGTGATGACCCGAAGGACAGGAACCATATAGATGGAGATCACCATGTGAAAAAAGGCCATACTATGTCACAGTTAATATGATTGCCTATGATGTTTACTTATGTTTCTATCATACTATTCTTACATGTTTCATGTGCGGTAGACATCATTACCATGTTAGAATAGTTTCCCTCAGAAAATTAAGTATTGATGCTCTTTCCAATAGCTGCATCTACCAAGGTTCTCGATCATCGATGGTGGGTCTGCCAAAGCAGGGTGCCATCTTTTATCTTGACCAATTAGGGTGGATGTCGGACAATCACATGCATAGTATTAGTTTGCTTAACAAAGCTATCAAAACGGTTTTGGGCTTTGGGGCATGGAGTTGGAAGTCGGGCATTGGATGCTACCACAACAAACAAGAGTCACATAGAGATGTGATTAGCAAAGTATTGCTTACCTATGTCACTAATCTTCTAGTAGTGATGTCAAAGCTCACTAGGAGTTAGTTGAATATGGATCTTGTCCCACTACATGTCGTAAGAGGGAAAATGGTTGTATATCATGTAGTGGAGCATCTTTTATTTGATAGAAGATTCACATAGCATAGTGCTAAACCTTGCATTTTGTTGTAGATCATGGCACCTACTGCTAAGAACACTTCCACTTTTAATCTGCGATCAATTCTTGATATGGAAAAGCTTTCTGGAACAAACTTTATTGACTAGTATAGAAACTTGAGGATTGTTCTCGAACAAGAGAAAAAGGAATATGTTCTAGAGGTCCCCTATCCTGATGAACCAGCTAATAATGCATCTGCAGCTGATCGATGGGCTTATGAGAAGCACGCCAACGATTCACTCAATGCTAGCTGTCTCATGTTTGCCAGTATCTCCTCTGAGCTTCGGAAGCAAGATGAGAACATGGATGCCCATAATATGATTGTGGGACTTCGAGGCATGTTTGAGAACCAAACTCAGGCCGAGAGGTACGGTACCTCAAAGTCATTGTTTATGTATAAAACTGATCATTGACAAAGGAACTGCATGTTGTACTTGGAAGAACTTAAGAAGAAGAAGGGAAGTGAGACTTCCGCTTCCACTTCAAGTATAAATATTATTGAAATTAATCTTGCTACTTGTCCAAGCGATTCGTGGGTATTTGATACCGGATCAATAATTCATACATGCAAATCATTGCAAGGACTGAATAGGACAAGAAAGTGTGCAAGAGGTTAATTGGATGTTCGTGTCAGCAATGGTATTAGATACTTACGTGAGTGAGTCGAGTATATATGAGAAGAAGTTGTTTTTTCTATGTTGATGTACATTTAGATAATTGGTTATCTTGTTCCTTGAATAAATGTCTTTTACATTGATCAACAAGTGTGTAACTTGTTTGTGAAACTCTCTGTGTTACGATGTTATTCTAAACGATCCCTAATCTCATATCGTCATGTGGGACAGTGATGATTTATAGATTAGCACATCTGTCTGATTGATGATCATGTTTCACAGATCATAGACATGGAGATGTCAAATTAGTGATGTGGACTCATGTTGGTGAACATGGAGTTGGATAGACCCACTTTGAGATACTGCTGAGATTGTTATTTTAAAAGTGCCATCAGTTGTCATCTCAAACGGTGTACCTACAGAATCCTTAGGCCTGAGATCGTCATTGATTCTAGAATGTGTAGTAGCACACTTAGGGACTTCCAAACGCTATTCCGTAACAGGATAGTTATAAATGTTGCTTTCGGGTGTGTCACGAAACATATCGTGGGATGTGAGCGGTCAAGATGGAATTTACCCCTCCTAAATAACGGGAGAGACGTCTCTAGACCTCTCGAGATAGTTGGATTGGAAAAGTGCATGGCCATGCCACTATGATCAAAGAGTTGATCATGATTGAATCCACTACTTGATCGAGTGAAGTGTCGAGCTATCAACAAGGGTGGCATGAATCTCGCCTTGAGCTTGACTGATGTTATGTGGTAAAGGGATTGGTGTGTGAGTTTATCAAGGTTCAGAAAGTATGATTTTGACTTTGTATGCTTTCGGGGGTCAATATGTGCTGCTAGGTACCACTATTGATCGGTGATTAGGAAAGGGTTTCTGGGTAGCGGCCGTTTACATATGAACCTATCGGGTCGCATGCTTAAGGGGATTGGATTTTAAAACTTGCAAGAATTGGCCCTTGTGTAAGTGGGAGATTGATGAAATTGTGCCCAAGAGAATTCTGGGGGAATCGAAAGTTCTGGCCTAGGGCCAGAAGTTCCGGGTTCTAGAGCATCCGAAAGTTTTGGTCAGACCAGAAGTTCAGGGCCAGCCCTCAGTTTCTAGAGGATCCAGAAGTTTCGGTTGGACCGGAAGTTCCGGACCTACCTTGACAAACCGGAAGTTCTGGGTGAGACCGGGATGTTCCGGGTCGAAATAAATTCGATACAGAATGTTATTTTCGGAAGTTCCGGACAGAAACAAATTCGATACAGAATGTTATTTTCGGAAGTTCCGGCTATAACCGGAAGTTCTGGGCCAGACGAACAGATTAGATCTGTTGGGCTTTAATACAGATTAAAGGCCCGTGATGGGGCACTATATAAAGAGAGGAGGGGTGAGCATGAAAGGCTGCTGCTTGATATTTGTTTGACCAAACCCTAGCCGTCACCTCTCTCCGCGCTACACCAGTTGTAGCGATTTCTCCCCGGATATCGTGAGTGGTGCTAGCACGTCGGCGCGAGGTGATCCTGTTCCCGGACGTGTGGATACCGTGGAGGCACTGCTCCAATAGGGGTGCTCTTCTTCTTCCCGTAGATTTCGTCGGATCGCCGGATCGCGTTGTCTCCATCACCGTATCACCGACGAACCGACGGAGTTGAGCAAGAATGCACTTCCCCAGCATCTTCTTCGGCTGTACTAGCGCGTCTTGCGTTAGAAGATAACAATCCATGATCCCATTACACGTATGGTTCCTAGGCTAACAGGGTAAAATTTTGAAATTAAGCGCTAGCGTAGCCTCCCCATAACCCAACAAGTACATCTTACACTTAAAAGACAAACGTGCACGAAATTACAATAAATAGTGATCATCGCAACACAACACTTCTTGTATATATATATATACAATTTAACCTTTACACCTTCTGTTTTCTTACTTTCTTAACGTACAATTCTTTAGAATGGTCGGACCGCATGTACGGAGTCTTCTCGTCTGGTTTAACCTGTGGCATAATTGAGGTGGCGAAAGGAGGTATCTCATCAAACTGATTGTACTCATCCTCATCAACAACATTTTCAACACCCACAATCCATCTTTTTCCAGCTAGGACAACATGAAGTATCTTATTTGTCGTATCAGGCATATAGAATACTTGAGCAACTTGTTTAGCGAGCATGAAAGGTTCTTCTTTATAGCCGACCTGAGTTAGATTTACACTTGTGAATCTGTACTTGTCGACCGTAATGCCTTTTGTTCCATTGACCGACGGCATCGAAACAGAGGTACCTTGAATTCTAGGTAGTCAAGTTCCCAAGTCTCCTCTATCTGACTGTAATATGTGCTCTTTATATTGTTATTGTCATATGCATCTATATGAACACCACTGTTCTGGTTTGTGTTCTTGCTATCTTGATCAACTGTGTAGAATGTATAACCGTTTATATGATAACCTTGATATGTTGTAACAGTGTGTATAGGGCCTGCTGCTAGCTGCCTGATCGATTCGCTCACTAGGGTTTTTGATCGTGCGATCCGATCTCGAAACCAGCTGTTAAACCTTTTCATGTGTTGTTTTGTGATCCAAGCTTCGGTACGAGACGGGTTCTCTGTAGAAAGCAAGTGATTGTGCTCAACGATGTATGGTGACACTTCGCTCGATTGTTGCAACACGAGGAAATGAGCTTGGTCATATGCCTTTGGATCCAGAGTGAGTGTTTGCTTGCCTAGGATTTTTTGACCTGCTAGTCTACCCTAATGGCGAGAGTGAGGCATACCAATTGGGTTATTCGGGTCTGTGTACTCGACACACCACTCTACTACCTCCTCGCTAGAGTAACCCTATGCGATGCAACCCTCGGGTGAAGAACGGTTCCTAACATACTTCTTTAGAACACCCATGTTCTCTCGTACGGATACATCTGATGCAAGAAAACAGGTCCAAGAAAGAAAATTTCTTTGATGAGATGTGAGGTGAGATGTACCATAATATCAAAGAATGATGGAGAAAAGTACATCTCAAGAAGGGAGAGAGTCAAGAATTATTTTTTCTCTAGTTCTTTTAGCGTTGTTGGGTCGAGTACTTTCTATCCAATTGCACTGAAGAAAAAACACAGACTCATTATAGCCTCTCTTACCCCCACCAGTAACACATTTCTTATTCTGATAGCAATCATCTGAGTCAGCATCACATGACAATCGTGAGTCTTCATTCCACCAACCATCTTAAGCTCCTTTAGGTTGACAAGTTTGCTGATATTCGACGAGTAACCTGATGGAACTTTAATGCTATGCAAGAATTCACAAAACTTCTTCCTCTCCTTCCTACAAAGGGTGATGCAAGACGGAGGCAAGAACTTTCCTCTATCTGTCT
This sequence comes from Zizania latifolia, assembly GCA_000418225.1. Lineage (NCBI taxonomy): Eukaryota > Viridiplantae > Streptophyta > Magnoliopsida > Poales > Poaceae > Zizania > Zizania latifolia. The sequence goes on from KE373048.1 coordinate 14,428, forward strand.
GCTGTGAATGTAGCTCTGGTCGTAAATCCATTTCCTCAAGATCCGCTCTAGCATTCTCATGATCTTTTATTTTGCCTGGCATATTTAGCATTGTTCTAAGGAGACTGTCACACATGTTTTTCTCGACATGCATTGTATCGATGGAATGGCGAACATCAAGGTATTTCCAATATTCAAGCTCCCACAAAATTGACTTCTTATTCCACATTCCATCACAGTCGTTCATCGTATTGTAAGGATGGAATGGCGTTAATTGTTCTCCACTAAGCAGAATCTGCTGGTTGTCATATCATCGAGTCGTTCTTACGGTCCTCTTTGTGCCACCTCAGTCGTTTAGACTCGTTGGTATTTATAAACATCCGCTTCAGACGGGGGATTACAGGGAAATACCATATCACCTTCCTCGGAACTTTCCTTCTGTTGCACCCATCATTCAGTTCATCATCGTCTTTTCTATTCTTGAATCGATGTGTTCCACATGTTGGACGTCTGTCAAGGTCTACATACTCTCCACAAAACAGAACACAATCATTTCTACATGCATGTATTTTCTGTATGTCCAACCCTAGAAGACATACGATCTTCTTAGCACCGTACACGGTGGTAGGCACCTTATTCTCTTCTGGCACCAGGTCCCTCAGCAAATTCAGTAATGCTTTAAAACTCACATTGGACCATCCGTATGTCGCCTTCATCTGTAGCAATGTCCGGACAGTGTATAAGACCGTGTACTTCTCTTTGCAGCCAGGATAGATCGGTGTTTTTGAGTCTCGAACAAGTTTTTGGAATGGGCAAACTCTCCTTTAGAATATGCAACTTGTTCCTTCACATCACGCACCATCTGATCAACATTGTCTATATCAATATACTTATCGTTATTAATTCCTAAAATGTCATTGTCACTCATGTAATCTGTATCACCGGCCCCACCTTCATTTTTACTAGCAATCTGATCTACTTCGTCATCGTTTTCTCCTTCTTCGCCATGCTTGTTCCATATATGATATCCCTTTTTGAATCCACGTCTGAGCAAATAGTCGTAGACATATTCTGAATTTAGAAACTTCTTCTCGTTCTTACAGTCATAGCATGGACACCACATTGCAGTCTTTTCATTAGCTTCCATGTCTGCTCTAGCAGTACTCATGAAAGACTTCACCCCACTAAAGTATTCATTACAAGTACGACAATTTGAGAGCGTCTTCCTATAAATATGGCCAGTTGCTCGGTCATAATTATAATCCAACACTCTCGAACGGGAGACGACGTAATCGGTTGCGCGACTCTAATAATCATTTCACTTTGTTGAACAAAAATACGATAGGCGGATTAAAATTAGAGAAAAAATATACCTTCGGTCGGACGTTGGTGCTAGCTGCGGTGGGGGGCGGTGCACCGGAGCACGTAACAGTGTGGGTCGCCATCACAGGCGCACGCGTGCAGCTTCAGTGTGGTCGCCGGCCGGTGGCTGTAGGACCGAATCTAGCGACCAGAGGGGGGGTGAATGGGCGCAAAACAGAAAATCAGCGGAAAATAAAATTCTGGACAGAAGGTCCAAATCGGAAGTTCTGATTTGGAGCC
>KE373048.1:26577-56287 GCA_000418225.1 Zizania latifolia
AGCTCCGTGCACCCGGATTGGACTGGCACGCCCTCGCGACCCCTCTGTCCGACCAGCGTCCATCCGTGTACCTGAGTCGCACGCGAACTCTGTCACGGTCAAGTCTTCTCTTCTTCTTCTTCATTCCCCGTTGACAATCACTCATCATCCCCATGATACACACCATGGCTCCTCAGTGGCAGGGGACTTAACTACGGTCGGTCGATAGTTATGGGACAAGGGTGGAAGTCGGCGGTGGCTGGGAGCAATAAGTGCGGAGCTCTGTATCTGAGGTCCTTAAATACTTATCATCACTGACGGTTATCTCTAAAAAGACGTCACTAACGGTGGCCTTAGGGTTGCGGGCACTTTAGTGATGCGGGTAAAACAACATGCGTCACTAAATGTCACATCCTCTAGTGACGGGTGGTACTGCGACCCGTCACTACCGGGGGTGCCCCTCTTTAGTGACGGGTGGCAACATAACCCATCACTATAAGGGACCTCTTTAGTGACAGGTCATACTGTAAACCGTCACTGAGGGGAGTGCACTATCTTTAGTGATAGGTCAGACTTAGACCCGTCGCTAATAATGCAGCATTACTGACGCGTGTAAAATAGTCCGTCACTACAACTGTATTACTGACGCACGTCTTTGATCCATCAGTAAAGCTCCGTCACTAAAGATCATTCCTATGGTAGTGTCTTGGCATTAACTTATAATTTCTTAACTCTGGAAACCTATCTTTCGTGAGATGTAACCATACTAAATCATCCTGTTCAAAAGTAACTTCCCTTCTAGCTTTACTACCTTCAATTCTATACCTTTTATTTATTTTTTCAATGTTTGCCCTAGTGAATTCATGTAAATTCAGAATAAATTCAGCACGTTCTTTAGCATCATTATGTGTTCTTTCACTAGTATGTAAAGGTAAAAGATCAATAGGAGCCTGGGGATTAAATCCATACACTACCTTGAATGGACTTACCTTGGTTGTAGAGTGTTCTACCCGATTATACGCGAACTCAACGTGTGGTAAGCACTCCTCCCACATCTTTAAATTTTTCTTCAAAATTGCTCTCAACACAGTAGATAAAGTTCTATTCACTACCTCAGTTTGTCCATCAGTTTGTGAATGACATGTTATAGAAAACAGCAACTAGATTCCTAACTTGTTCCAAAGTGTGCGCCAGAAGTGACTCAAAAATTTAGCATCATGATCTGAAACAATAGTAGAAGGCATACCATGCAAGCGCACAATTTTCTTGAATAAAAGATTAGCAATATGAATAGCATCATCACTTTTATGACATGGTATAAAATGTGTTATCTTAGAAAATCGATCTACCACAACAAAAATGCTATCTACTCTTTTTTTTTGTTCTAGGCAGTCCCAAAATAAAGTCCATAGAGATGTCTGCCCATGGTATGGAAGGAACAGGAAGAGACATATATAAACCATGTGGATTTAACCTTGACTTAGCCTTTTGGCATGTGGTGCAGCGAGCCATGAACCGTTCTACATCTCGCCTCATCTTTGGCCGAAAGAAATAATTGGACAAAATATCCTCTGTCTTCTTGGTACCAAAATGACTCATCAATCCTCCTCCATGTGCTTCCTACAACAACAAAAGATGAACAAATCCAACAGGAATGCATAGGCAATTAGCTTGAAACAAGAATCCATCATTCAACACAAATTTATTCCATGTACGCCCTTCTTTACAATGTATAGGAACATCTTTAAAATTAGCATCAAGAGCATATTGTTCTTTTAATGATTCATGTCCAAAAATACGACAATCAAACTGAGATAACATGGTATACCGTCTAGATAAAGCATCAGCTATTACATTGTCTTTTCCTTTCTTGTGTTTGATGACATAAGGAAAAGATTCTATAAATTCAACCCACTTAGCATGTCTACAATTCAATTTACTTTGACTACGAATATGCTTAAGTGATTCGCGATCAAAATGAATGACAAATTCCTTGGGCCACAAATAATGCTGCCATGTTTCTAAAGAACGAATAAGAACATACAATTCCTTATCATAAGTGGAATAATTAAGAACAGGCCCAATTAACTTTTCACTAAAGTAAGCAACAGGTTTACCTTCTTGCATCAATACGTCACCAATGCCTATGCCACTAGCATCACATTCTAACTCAAAAGTCTTACCGAAATCAGGAAGTTGTAGCAATGATGCGTGAGTAAGCTTTTCTTTTAAAAGATTAAATGATGTCTCCTGTTGCTCCCCCAATGGAACACAACTCCCTTCTTGGTTAACTCATTCAATGGAGCAGCGATGGTGCTGACATATTTCACAAAGCGGCGATAAAATCTATCAAGTCTGAGAAAACTCTGCACTTGTGACACTATTGTGGGCGTTGGTCAACTCTATATCGCTTGTACCTTGGCATCATCGACCTCAATTCCCTGCGGAGTCACAACATAACCAAGAAACGAAACCCATTTAGTGCAAAAGGCACACTTTTCAAGATTACCAAATAAGCGTGCATCACGTAAAGCAATAAAAATGGCACGTAGATGATCAAGATGCTCAGGTAATAACTTGCTGTAAATCAATATATCATCAAAGTAAATTACCACAAATCTACCAATGAAAGCAAGTAAAACTTCATTCATGAGTCGCATAAATGTACTAGTCGTATTGGTTAATCCAAAAGGCATGACTAACCACTCATACAGGCCAAATTTAGCTTTAAACGCGGTCTTCCATTCATCACCCAATTTCATTCTACCTTTGTGAACACAATAGAACCACTTAATTCATCAAGCATATCATCTAATCTAGAAATTGGATGACGGTATCTAATGGTTATATTGTTAATGGCACTACAATCAACACACATGCGCCATGATCCATCTTTCTTAGGTACCAAAATAACAGGGATAGCATAAGGACAAAGGCTCTCACGTACATACCCATGGTCCAAGAGGTCTTGAACTTGGCATTAAATCTCCTTAGTCTTCTCAGGGTTGGCTCGATAGGCAGCTCTGTTCGGTAAACTTGCTCCAGGAATCAAGTCAATCTGATGTTCTATCCCTTGAATGGGTGGAAGTCCTAAAGGAATCTCAGGAGGAAAAACATCTTGAAACTCTTGCAAAAGGTTAGTGACAACAGGAGGCAAAGTGGGAGCTAAATCATCAACAGAAAAGAGAGCATCCTTACAAACTAGTGCATAGCACACATCATCATCAGTTATCTCAGCAAGATCAACTCTAGTTGCAAGCATAACAACATCATTTAATTTGAGTACTTGCTGATTTTCAGGTTTAAAATTGTTATGTTTGCTCTCATTAGCTGTTTTCTCCCTATCAGCTCTAATAATTTAATTAGGAGTCAAAGGTAGCAAAGTAACTTTTGTTCCTTTATGCATAAGAGTGTATTTATTACGTCTACCATGGTGAATTGCATCATTATCATATTCCCAAGGCCAACCCAATAAAAAAGAATAAGCTTGCATTGGAACCACATCACAATCAATAGAATCAGAATATGTACCAATGGAAAAATGCACGCAGGCTGTTTGTGTCACTTTAGCCTTACCAGAATCATTCAACCACTTGAGATGGTGTGGATGTCAATGCGGTCATGTACTCAAGCCAAGCTTATTGACTAAATCCAAACTTACCAAATTGTTACAGCTTCCTCCAGCAATGATGACGCGAGCACGCCTGTTGTTGATGACGAGGAAGATCTGAAATAAGTTGTGTCGTTGCTGCTTGTCTGCTTGATCTACCTTAGCACTGAGAACCCATTGGACAATGACATTCCTGTAGGTCATAGTATCATCATAGCAAACACTTAGCCATCATCATCATCATCAGTGTCGGTGTCAATAATGGTCATGTCGTCCTCTACGTATGTCCGCTTGCTTGGACAGTCCCTCTTCATGTGACCAATCCTATGGCAACGATGGCATTGAATGCCCAAAGTGCATCCTGTGGCTGCAGAAGATGAAGAACTTTTTACCTGCATCATTAGCTCACGTAGAAGTAGAAGGCCGCATGCTTGCTGGTATTGGGGAAGTTGCTGGAGCAAGCGTAAACACGGGGCGAATGCTTGAAGAAGAGGAATGCTTGGCCGGTGCCGGTGTGCTCATCCCACATTGCTGGTAGGACGTTCTGGCCTTGTGTGTTCTCCCTTGCAACTCCTCTGCAAGCATAGCAAGCTGAAACAAGCAGTTAACAGTATCATATTCCTTGTAATCGAGGATGTCCTGAATCTCACGCCTCAATTCACCGTAGAAACAACAAATCTTGTCCTCGGTGTCCTCCATAACACCACAGTGGATCATGCCCTTCTGAAGCTCTGCATAATATTCCTATACAGACATGTTACCTTGATCCAAGCGTTGCAGTTTCTTACGCAATTCACGTTGATAAAAAGGAGGAACAAATCTATGTCACATAGCTTCTTTTAATCTATCCCACATGTCAGGCTGCAACCGAGTATTACGTAGCTCACCCCACCAAATTATAGCAAAATCTTTAAACTCACTATTTGCTTGTCTAACTCTATGTTGTTCAGGAACTAGATGTGAGTTAAATTTTTGCTCTATGGTCATCTCCCAATCTAGACACTTCTCAGCGTCATATTCACCATGAAAAGATGGGATAGTAAATTTAACTTTGGCACAAGGATCATCATTACCTCGATTGTTGTTGGCATTACCACCCATACCTTCTCGGTTAGGTCGCTGGCGTTGTTGTAGACGTTGATCCCGGGTGGCTTGGCGATCTATTCCCCCATTGTCATCGTACAACACATCTTTATCGTCCCCTTGGTCAACGTTGTCTCTTCGAGGCCGAGGATTGGTCTCCAATGCTTCTAGCCTCCAAGAGATAGTGTCTAGGTGGTCTGTGATTTGGTCAAACATCAAAGCTTGTCTTGCCATAGCATCGACAAGTTCTCCCTCGGAGACACACTCATCGAAATCCATTGGGTCCTTCGAGTTTCCTGCCATGGTTAGTAGAAAAGAAAAACGCTAGAAAAAATATATTAGCCTGATCAACTAATAGGTAGTGGAAGATGGTGTCGCTCACACTCAAGCGTCTTACCATGTTCTTACAAGAATCTTACCAACGCAGGACAGTGGATGGCACAATCTTGGCTACGGCATAATCTTGACTGGTCGGTGACTTCAAGAGGTAGTGGCACAGCGATTGCAAGAACCCAAACTGCATTGATCAGAAGTATATATGTGGAGTCTAGGAGGTTAAACACAAGTTATTTATATGGTGGAACACAATTCAGAAATAGATAGTAATATTAAATAAGTGTCCAGAGTACTCGTACTAATTGCTGGTCTAAATGTGATTCCTATGCAACAAGGCTTATATGAGAGAGTGGTTAAGGCTCAAAGGATGGCTTATGGATTGATAGATTTAGCATAAAACAGCACCCAAAAATAGCACCACTCAGCACTAATATCTTCCTAGCTATCTCTAAGTGCTCCTCTATTTTGTGTATGATTCTCCTTTTTTTGATATTCTTTTTTTTTGAACTCTTTTTTCGAACTTTATTTTGGCACTTCTCTTTTTTTGTTGACTAGGAGCACAAAGAAGATAAACCAGAAAGCTTTTTGATGAATACAATGCTAGGAGTGACCTGTCGACAAAAGAGAGGCGCTATATGGTTAGTGCAGAAAAACTTTAGGCCCCAGAAACTCAATCTTCCAGGGCAAATTTGGGGAAAATAAAATAGCCAAACCCAGCAAAGCCGACGACGAAGCTGACAAGAATCAGATGTAACTTTTTCTATAGATCTCTTGAATATACTTATTTGACTGATTCTGAGTCCGTATGCAAAAGTTATGGCTGTTTTACTGGAGGTGTCCGAAATAGGGTTTTATGTGGACTCTAGTTCGCTCAAAATTGCAAACCAACTAGGATTTGATGGTGGCGGCTGGTGTTTTTAGCTTAGGCAAGGTGACCACAATAATAACCAGCAACCAGACTTGACCTAGGACACAAACTCAACACTACGGACTCTGAAACTAAAATGTGCAAAGGCAAGGGATGATCTTGGCAGGGGAAAACCTACGACTACCAATTTTTTTGTGGCTTTTTCATAGACTATAGGACAAATATGAAATCAATATAATCTAAGATACAAGAACCCGATGGTAAACCAAGCTCTCATACCAACTGATGGAGGGTGGGGTGCCCGATCTTCCGTCAGGTGGATGATAAACAACGATTGGTGAAAACGCGACACACACGATTTGGCTTCCAATCTACGAGATCGAACACCTACAATTGTAGCACCACTTTTCCTATGGTTATCAACTGAGCACAGTCTGATTGACCTCGCCACAAAGGCTAATCCTTGCCTGCAAATCAAAGAACACAAGCAAGAACACAGAAAACGCAACCGAACTGAAATTCTATTGGAATCTACGAATTAGTGTTCACTTACAAGACTGGTGGCATGACGGCTATCAAAGAAACATATAAAATAAAACTAAAAACCCTAGATGGCTATAGACAACGCTTATATAGTAGTTCCAGGTGCACCCCTAATGGGCTCAACTGGATACACGGCCTAAAGGCCCAATAACACAGAAAACAACATGCTAACAGATTCTGAATGCCATCTTGTTTTTGATGATTCCCATAGATCTAGAAAGAGTTTTGATTAAAACTAGATCTATTGGAAAGGTGTCGAAGTTAGCTTTCCGTGCATGGGTGGAACGTTGGAAACAGAGTTCGTATACGGCATGGACGACGATTTTAGTGCATATTGCTCTTGGAATCCGAGTTTGACTCGAGCTAGAGTTGGGTTGGACTTTCAACTCGGCCTGGATGTCCTTGCTGGTCTTCTCCACCTCCTTGCTTCCCTCCATGTACCTCCGGGTCCTCTCCAATATTCCTAAACATAATAAAATCATTAGGTAGTAATCTATTCTCAAAATTATATAAAGAGGTACTAAGGAACGAGCTCACCTGGAGATTCAATTGTCTTGCTCGAGCTCGAGTTATTGGTCCTTATATTGCAATCGAAGGGGTGCCATGTGTATCAGTAGGAGTGATGTCCTCATCATAGGTCACACCAAAGTCCAAACACATTCTACGACGATATCATCTCATCCTCGAGATAGTAGAGAGAGGATATGTGAATATGCAAAGTGCAAACTAATGTGAATATTACAGATCCATTAATAAAGCAACTACCACAGCCAAAGCATGAGGCTCACACTAGGGCTATGGGTATTAGATATTTACATAGTTGACTCTAGTGCAAGTGGGAGATTGTTAGTGATATGCCTTAGAGGCACTAAGGAGATGTTGCATGCGGTATATTATGTTTATGAAATATAATTCTATTTGTTGAAACAGACATTATCATTATTGATTAATGAATATGTTACTTATTCGTGAGACTCCTAATATCGAATGTTGCTATTTTTAAATGATCCCTTATCATATGTCATATGATCATGTCTCATGTCATATGAGGAACATATATGATTGTGAGACCATCATATGTATTTACTGATGATCATGTCTTAGGGATCATGGGTATAGAGATACCAAGTCAATAATATAGATTTGTGTTGGAGAATATATGTTAGATAGACTCACTATGAGACATTGTTGAGATTTGATGTGTCATTAGTTAGTCTCAAGTAGTGTCTATGTAAAGTCCTTTGATCTAAGATTATCACGGTTTCCAACATACGTAGTAGCTAGCTCACTTTGAGTCTACTAAACGCTGCTCTATAACTAGATAGTTATAAAAGTAGTCTTCTTGTTTGCTATAAAATATATAGTGGGATGTGAGTGATCAAGATAGAATTTACCCCTCTTAATAAATGGAGAGATATCTCTAGCTCCTCGATGCAATGGATTATAGAAATGCATGGCCATGACGAAGTGATTGAAGAGTTAATCATGAGTTTATAATCCACTACGAGATCGAGAGAGTGATTGAGCGAAGAGGAATGAATAATGGTTTAGAAGGCCTAGATTGTCCACACTCAAAAGACTATGATGATCAAACCATAGGCCCCACTTGGTTTTTCGATGTTGTCGTTTAAATGCCTTTATAACGATAATTATTGTAATTAATGTTATTTCATTAGTTTGTAATCCAACATTGTTAATGCAGAGTATGTCTTTTCTGTGACATGGATTAATATATATTTTGGTCAGAATGGTAAAATTCTAGGAGTGACAGTCATGCCCCCTACCACCGCCATACACATAACACACCGTGTTGGTTGCCCTATACACCCCAACACCTGCCATGCGCCTGCCAATGGCAGTCCTAGAAAGAACAAATAGAAACATTATGCTCATAGCGGAAGAGCATAGGGTGATCCTATAGCAGACCTATCAAAAGATTAGGGGAAGAACTCCTAGGCACTTCTCGTATGGATATGAGTGTATAGTCTCGAGTGCGATAGCAAAATACCTTTATTGTTTGTCAGAATAAATAAAAATGTATCCATATTCCTAAGCAAGAAGCTCACTATGAAGGGGTTGAAATAGAGGTAGTGAGATATCTCATTGAATCAATCTAGCTTCTCATGATTAGTCATCAAACTAGCCCTTGGAGAGTAAATAGTTTTTCCTATAATAAATAAGCATTATATTTCTCGTATGTAACAGTGTATTTAAGGCATTTATTATTCAATTGTTACTTCCTCGCGCATGAGTATATTGCCTTAAACTAAAAAAATGAATTAATTGTGGCATGTAGAACTATAATTACAACCTTGAGAGAGAGATATTTCTAAGAAAGAGAACTAAAAATATTATGATCATAGCTAAAAGCAACAAATATGTTTTGTAGGCTCTAGAAGAGGCATGGTCATATTAGTTATGGGATAACATTGAGGCATTTTTATAGGTTGATACCATTCAATCTTTTTTAAGGAATGCATAATTTAAAAGAATTATACTAGACATATATATATCCTTCGTTATTTGGGATATACTATATTTAAATAAATACACTCAAAGAATACATTACCTTAAGACTATACTCCCATTTAGCAATATATATTATGCCAACCTTGTTTTTTGAATTATGGGAATAAATAAATTAGCAGCTTGTATGGTCATGACATAAATATGAAATAATTTCTAAATCATAAAGATTAGTGTGCTTACATGCATGCACCACTAGGAAAATAATCATTGCATTCATAGACCGTATCTAGAAGAATATTTGTGGTCTTATTCAATTTATATATGAACTATCATGGTACCTTTTGAAGTTCATAAACATTTCTAATAGACGTATATACATCTATTGTCTATTTGACACCATGTATTTGCTAAGTTGATCTAGGAGATTATATAAATTAGAAAATTTTCTTGCTCATTAGGAGAAGCCCATGTGAAAGAACGACACTTACCTTGAATAGCGTTTTGATTATTAGTGCGTTAGCATGAGAGGCAAAATCAAGCACTAAGTATCATTTACTCACATAATGAATGGACTAAGAGTAAGTATGTATCGAAAGAATTAAATGACTTGTTATACCGTTATTGTAGAGTTGTAATTTATCCTTCAAGTACAGATACATGCAACCCTATCAAATAAAGTAGGTCTCAAATAAAAATTTCAGACCGTTGGCTTACAACATTCACTTAACAACACTAGCATAGAAAATCTAATTAGTGACGGGTAATAACCTCTATTAGTGATGGGTATGTCTCCCATCACTCTTATCGCGTTAGTGAAGTTAGGTCATTAGTGACGGGTGACAATATACATCTGTCACTAAAGGGGGCCTGCCGGCTCACCTATCAAGACTCTTTAGTGACGGGTTGTAATGTTACCCGTCACTAAAGGACCCTTTAGTGACGGGTGATTATTGTCACCCATCACTAATAGTATAGTCATTCTAAAAAAATAATTATTTTTAGGTTGCATCCTGAATCAAAGCAAGGATTTGGTAGCCAACAACATCCAACATTACAAGCACATCACAGATGTTTTATCACAGAACACAGACAATTCATCACAGAAGTTTCAGAACCAAATTAATATCATATATATTAACTCGTTATCTCGAAGAAATTGGATAAAACAAAGTTTCATAAGATTCAAATGTGAGACATAACAATTTACACCACATACATAATTGCCTCAAGTGTACCATTGTTGATATTAAAATAGAAGGTGCGTACTGTGCCAACTTTTAACTCATTATCTCGAAGAAATTGGCTAAAACTAGTAGTTTGGTAGCACCGTCCATCTGTAGATTTATGTACTGCAATTAGGACTGCTTCACTACCTGCTGCTGTCAGTTGAATCTGGGTGGTCTGCTGGTGTAAGTGAGGTATGATGTACTTCTCATAATATTGCCTTGAAAAGTACTATTACAATAAAATTTGTACAAAGCAAGTTAGATAAGGTCAAGTGCATATATGTAGATATTTTCTTTTCTGACATGTGCAAAGTGCTTACCATCGACTTCTTGTTGATGATCGAGTTATTTATTGTGCAGACATATAACTGAGTCCCGGAAGATAAACCTACCGAGATATCTTGCAGGAGAGCCTTCCTTGCTAGAGTTACATCTGTATAATTGCTAAAATAACATATGTTCTTTAATTGGTCCATTTGGTCGGTGTCACCCTTCCATGATATCTAATTCCCTTTCTTCTTCTCAGTATTGCTACGAGCCTCACCTGCCATTATTAAAAAGCCGATAAGTACATATACTAATAGGCATATCTGTCTAGTAAGTAATGTGAGTTTACTGTAGATACCGCTATCACTGTCATCTACTTTTATGGCTCGTGAGGTCTTCTCTTCGCTATAATTATTGAAAAGACTAGCCATAGCAGATAGTGGAGGTTCCATTGTTAGTACCACAAAGTCCCCTTTTCTTAGGGCGACTCGGGCACCAAATGCATCCCATCCTTTGCCTCCATAGCTCATAACCTCAACTATATTGGTGCACCCATTTCTTATTGATATCTTAAGGGTGTCATCATCGTGAATGTTATGGTTAGCGACAAAGTTTTTTTAAGAAACTATAACAGTGAGATAATATCGCATCAGTTTGTTAGTTTTGTTACCACATAAATAGAATATGCAATATACAATGTATAAACCTGGTGACGTCCGTGGAAATGATTGAATTTTAGAAGGTGATCATAAGTCGGTACCTACGTTGTTGGCATGGATTATTATAACTATACATAGCACTTACAGTACGGGACAACCAAAAAAGTATAATAATACCATAGGAGCCCGCCTACTGCTGGAAACACGATGTCCGGCAGAAGTGCCTTGTTGATCACTTGGAAGGCTTACCATGTCCCTAATTCATGTTATATTTAACAACAATGAAAAAAGTACAATAATACTTGTGTAAATCCTAATTCATGTTTAACAAGACAAAAACACGGATTGCTCTCAGATGTTGGGCTGACAACTTAATGGCCTCCTCGCCACTAGGCTATATTTCAATTCACAAGTGTGTGTGATAACTAATTCATTAAATCTTATCCCTAAAGAATATATAAGAAAAAAATGACATAAAGGACCAAACTATATGATAGTGAGCACATAATGTAAGATCATTACACGAACAAAATATGACTAGCAATAATAGTAAGTACATAATATAAGATAATTGTATGAATAAAATATAAGAACAATAATAGTAGCATATAATGTAAGATCATTACATAAATAAACTTGTCAACACAAAAAAGTGAGCCTAATTGTTACACATATCCTCATACTAATAGCCTTCTCTTCATTGAGCGAACAGAAGAACAAAGTCACATATTCACAAAGCAACATATTCATAAATTATCCACATATTCAAAAATTATCCACCTATTCATAAAATAAGTCACAAATTAAACCCTAGCTGGCGAGGAGGAGGAGGTACTTACCTTAGGAGGAGGAGAGGCATGACAAGGCGACGGCGATGAAACAAAGGCCACGCACGATGGAATGGAGGATGGTGGAACGAAGGCCGCAACGCAATGGAGGCCACGAGAGAACGGAGGCTGGGACAGAATGGAGGCTGGTGGAGGAGGCCATGATGGAACGGAGGCCACGGCGGCGGAGGAGCACGACGAAGAGTGGCCGCTAGGGTTTAGGGTTTTGCCCGATATGAAAGCGTGGCCGGTTCACTGTTAGCCCTACCTATTTATATACAGAAGGCACCTATACCGTCCGTCACTAATGATCAACAAGATCATTAGTGACGGGCAGTAGTTGCCGCCCGTCACTAGTTTTTTGACCCTTTAGTGACGGGTCGTAATATGATCCGCCACTAATGGAAGTGCCCTCTCTTTAGTGACGGACCACATTATGACCCATCACTAATGATGTCGTATTACTGACGCGTGTAAAACAGTTCATCAGTAAAAGTGTATCACTAATGCGTGTCATTGATCCGTTAGTAAAGCTTCGTCACTAAAGACTGTTTCTGTGGTAATGCAACTACTATTGAAATGAATAATGTGAATGACCCATATCGTTTATGATGAAAATGTTTTTTGATCTATAATGATTTTCAGATATTCATTATAAATTTAATTTAGTGTCTGAGCTCCTTCACCAACGATCATGACGAAACATGAAATTTCATAATAGATATGCACTATTCAATGACAAAAAATTTAGAATGTCGTGAGGAAAACACTGGTAAATTTATACTAGTGGCATCATCAAAGGAATAAAGAGAAGGGATGAGTCTACATAACCCCCTCACAAATTATTTATAGATTACTTAACCTCTTGACCTAATAAATCAGGTGTTTAACCTCCACTACTAGAGAAAACCATATTAGTGATGGGTGATAACATTTATTAGTGACGGGCAAGTCTCCCATCACTCTTATCGCGTCAGTGATGTAACATCATTAGTGACGGGTGTTTACCCCTCACTAAAGGGTCAACCTTTAGTGACGGACGGTAATATTCACCCGTCACTAAAGGGGGCCTATCGACTCACTTGCTATGGCACTTTAGTGACGGGTCGTAATGTCACCTATCACTAAAGGGTTCTTTAGTGACGGGTTATTATTGTCACCCGTCACTAATATTATGGTCATTTTGAAAAAAATAATTATTTTTAGGCTGCATCCTGAATCAAAGCTAGGATTTGGTAGCCAACATATTCAACATTCCAGAGCACATCACAGATAATTCATCACATAACATAGACAATTCATCACATAACATAGACAATTTATCACAGAACACAGATAATTCATCACAGAAAATTCATAACAAAATTAGTATCACATATATTAACTTCTAACTCGTTATCTCAAAGAACTTGGCTAAAACAAAATTTCATAAGAGCGTTTGATCACTAACTTTTAACTTCTAGCTAACTTCTAACTTCAAGAGGTTGAATAGTGTCTTGAGGAGATTCTCTCTGTCTACCTACCATGAATTGCTTAAGGCTATATATCAGTACAAAATGCACAATGGTTATCAGTATAAAAAGTAAGATAGATAGAAAGACATCATAACCTAGGTTTACACCACATACATAACAGGCTCAATTGCACCATTGTTAATGTTGAAATGGAATGCGCATATCGTACCAACTTCTAATGCGTTATCTCGAAGAAATTGGCTAAAACCAGTAGTTAGGTAGCACCGTCCATCCGTAGATTTATGCACCTCAATTGGGACTGTCTCAGACCCTGCTACTGCCACTTGAATCTCGGTGGTCTATTGGTGTAGGTGAGGTGTGATGTACTTTCCACAGTACTGCCTTGAAAAGTACTATAACAAAAAAATTTAAACAAAACTAGTTAGATAAGGCCAAGTGCATAGATGATCGAGTTAACCATCGACATGTGCAAAAAGCTTACCACCGACTTCTTGTTGATGATCGAGTTATTTATTATGTAGACATATAACCGAATCTCAGAGGATAAACCTATCGAGATATCTTGCAGGAGAGCCTTCCTTGCTAGAGTTATATCTATTGGATTGTCAAAATAACAGATGTTCTTCAATTGTTCCATTTGTTCAGTGTCAACCTCCCTGTCTATCCGTTTCCCCGTCTTCCTCACCGCAACATTACTAGGACCCTCCCCTGACATTATAAAAAACTAATTTAAGTACATAAACAAAATATGCATGTCTAGTACCTAAATAGTTTGCTAAAGATCGATACCACTATCGTTGTCCTCCACTTTTATGGCTGTTGGGGTTTTCTCATCACCAAAGTTAGTGTAAAATTTGGCAATAACAGTCAATGGGACCTGTCTCATTGTTATTGTAACATAGTCCCCTTGTGTTAGGTCTACTCTTTTACTAAATTCGGGCGACCCTTTGTGGAGACATACCCTGCCTCCACAGCTCACAACCTCAACCTCTGTGATGCATCCATCTCTTGTTAATATCTTAAGAATGTCACCAGCGTGAATGTTATTGATATCGTCAAAGTTTTTTGATAGAAACTATAATAGTAAGATAATATGGCATCAATTTGTTAGTTTATTAGCACATAAATAGAATATGAAATGTACAATGTATAAACCTGGTGATGCCCACCATTGACTAGATAATTGATATTTATGAAACAACTATTATGAACATAAGTTGGTACCGTAGGAATCTACCTACTAGTGAAAGCATGTTGTCTAGAGGAAGTGCCCTGTTGATTACTTAGGAAGCTTTCTATGTCACTAATTCATGTTATATTTGACAATGATAAAAAAGGTACAATACTACTTGCGTAAACCCTAATATTCACTAAGCAACATATTCACAAAGCAACATATATATTCACAAAGTAACATATATGTTCACAAAGCAACATATATATTCACAAATCAATATATTCACTAAGCAACATATTCACAAAGCAACATATTCACTGAGCAATATATTCACAAAGCAAATTCACTAAGCAACATATTCATAAAGTAACTTTACTAAGCAACAAACCCTAACATCCACGGAGGAGTAGGAGAAGGATAAGGAGGTTGAGGAGAACCTTAGAAGAAAGATGTACGAGGCGGTGGCGAGGAGGTTCGGCGACGGAAGAGGATACCCCGGCGGAGGAGGCCGCGATGGGACGGAGACTAGTTGAGGAGGCCGCAATGATGGAGGAGAACGATGGCGGAAGTGTGGAGCGTGATGGTGGAATGACTGCGGAGGAGAAGGCGTGGCCGCTAGGGTTTAGGGTTCTGCGCCATATGAAAGCGTTCTGTTAGTGCCCGCCTATTTATAAATATTATCAGTGACGAGCGATAGTTTCTGTCCGTCACTAATGATCTAGCTATTAGTGACGGACGGAAACTACCATCCATCACTAGATCAGTAGTGACGGGCGATAATTGCTGCCCGTCACTACCCGTCACTCCCATTAGTGACGGGTGGTAATTCAACCCATCATTAATGGGGTGCCCCCTCTTTAGTGACGGACGAAATTACAACCCGTCATTAATAAGGCAATATCACTGACGCGTCCAAAACGGCTCGTCACTAAAAGTGTATTAGTGACGCGTATCAATTATCCGTCAGTAAAGCTCTATCACTAAAGACCGTTTCTGTGGTAGTGCCTCTAACCTTTTAAATATCGTTTACTTAATCTCCTAAGGTAGTTTTTAAATTGGTTTTTCCTTGCTGGAGTGCCACGTTAGACAAGAATGTTTTTCTTGTTCTTTCTCATCGCCTCATCATCATCTCCCTGATGCTAATGCCACTGTTGAATCCTTTCACCTTTCGGAAGAAGTAGAAAGAAAAAATTATGTTGGTTGGTGCTTAACGTGTTGCTGCTGCTGCTATTTTTGATGAATTTAGCACTGGATCTAAAAAGGAGGAGGCTGTTATTGATTAGTTTTTCTTGTCCTATGAATGCAGGGTTTGGAATAATTTCTGCCTCATCCAACGTGGCCCGCCAGCAGAATAAAAATAGTTTACAAAACCACCTTAAGAGTTAAGTAAACGGTATTTAAAAGGTTAGGGGGTTAAACATATAGTTTATTAGGTAAGAGAGTTAAGTAGTCAATTGAGGAGTTATGCGGACTTATTCCTAAAGAGAAAGACCAATACTCACATGTAAAGTGTGGGCTGAAGTTGGTTAAAGGTATGGTTGCACTAGTTATATATTCTCTATTGGTTGGTTTTATATGTCTCTTTCTTATAACAGCATGGTACGGTTATGATCATTTTTTCTACCATCCATTGAATGGCTATCAGCATCAGGCACCTGTTTTGATTTTGATATGCGCGATGCATCATGCTCTAGATCTAACTCGCACTATTGGCAACTAACTTCATAAATTAAATTCGGAATCGGACGGACCCGTGCCGGCCGGGTTAGAAATTAGAATCGATTGAGCAGATAAATATGAATCGCTGTGTTAGACCACTACACAAACTTATAATGAAACTAGTTTATAAACTTTGTGTACATCAATATATTACGAATTTTGATGTATGAAAATCAAATATATGGTATCTTTGTTGCGAGAATATGAAGAGTACCAAACAACAATATATTAAATTGCCTTGGTTTCCTTGCCGATTTTCCGATATTAAATTTGATGACATCTCAGTTTTCGAATTGGTTGTGTTAACCGTTTTGCTGATTATAGTATACATCAATCAACCAGACTTGTCACTTGTGTAAGGAACACATGGTCGGATTTAGAATTTTTGGTCACTAATATTATCACCGCAAACTTTTCATCTAGGATTTTAGGATGTTAAGATTTCAGTAAGATATTAACATCATTATATAGTCTAGACTAATATCATTAACTGAAAATATATTATTGTATTGTGACATCAATATATATATTTATACTGTGGATCCGCCTCTGAACAAACGTATCGCTTAAACTTACTAAAAATTTCTTTTTACAACTTTAGTACAACTAGGTGCGGATTTTAGTTTTGTTTATTTTTATTTCATGAGTTCATCTAAATGCATTTTTAGGTCAGATTTGTTAGTTAATTATAGCTCTCTAAAAGTTTATTGTTTGTGATTTACATAAACTTGCATACCGGCCGGTATCCAAAACTTGCTAAGATTTTCTTTTGTGCAACTTTTGTACAAGTTTTTTATTCACTCAAATACAAGATGCATGCTAATATGTGAGTTTTTGGGCATTCATCTTATGGCTAAAAATAAATAACAGATTAAAAATCAGTCACCAGGTAAATAGACAGTCTTGTTACGATGCAAATATTTGTTAATTATCCTAGTTTGATTCCTTGGTGTAGTTTTCTATACTACTTAAAAAAAATTACTGGTAGTGAGTTTACCTTAAAAAAAAATTACTGGTAGTGAGTCTACCACCACCAACGCCACTCTCCTCTGTGGGCCCTCATTTCAGTGACATCGTAGCATGCCGCCTTGCCTCGCGTGCGCTCTGAGCCACGAATGGTAGCAGGATGAAAGCTCCGTGCTGCGAGGCGACTGGGCGCTGCCGGCTGGCAGGGATTTGCCCTGCTAATCACCACCTGTCGCGTTAACCTGTTGATAATGTGTCACCCCATCAATCCCCTCCGTGTCCATCCATCAACGATTGAACATTCGTTGCTGCTTATCCAAAAAACCCTTTCTCGCTGCCTTTTCTGCTCCATATGCAGTAGACGTAGATCTTTGAGTATTATATAATTTCTACAGTAATTTGTTGCTAGACTTATATTACTGTTCTCTTTTATTTTTCTCTCTAAGGTTAGAGGATTCATTTCGAGTAAATGGACTCAGGGCCATCATGCGGTCTGATGTTGGGACTTATTCCTTTCAAGTGTTTTTATTTATTTTATTCTTTTAGGCTGGGTATGATTTATGTGAAGTAAACTCTTACTCTATATCCACGTAAAATTGTAAAATTGTAGTGTATTCACTATTAATCTATATCCATTGTAACTTGTGTTTATTGTAGTCATACATGTTTAATTTGTTGCTTGATTCAGTGTTTGTTGATTATATAGTTGTGAATGTATGTTTATTTCTGTCTTCATTTTGTTTCGATAAATATCTATAATCATATTCGTATCTGATCTGTATTCGCTCTGTATCCGTATCTGATATTATTCGTTTCCATATCCGTATCTGGAGTATCCGAATCCGAATTCGAATCCGAAAAAATATGAAAAAAATATGATATCACTAATATCCGTCTGCATCCGATCCGTTTTCATCTCTACCTGTCATCCCCTGCTTCTGTAAATCTCTCTCTACAGTGTTACTGTTCGTTTCATGTTCTTGGCAATGTAAACTCTGTATTGTTGTATATTAAAATTCTCGTAGTAGAATTAGCTTCCTCGTTAGACGAAGTTGGCTAGGATAAAATTTTGCCTCTTTTCTTAAATTTACTGTCTTTTGGTTGAACGGTAGCTTTTGTCGTTCGAAAAACTGAACTTGGGTGAGAATTTATGTTTGTCAATCAGGCTTAATAAATAGAAGAAATCACTCACTTGTTCTGGAATTGATTAAAAACTATGTATCAAACTGTTGAAGATACTCAAATTTGTGGTAAAGTTTGATTACTTTTTTTACACTAGAATCTGGAGAATTTGTAGTGCGCATGAGCAGCCCATAGAAAGAATTAAGTAAATGTTTGGCCATAAAGTTTTATGATATCATGCTCTCCTGTGTAATATGGTCATACGCTGGTTAAATCTGTTGTTCATATATTCGTGTTTGTGTGGGCTATTAGATTTCACTTATGCATATTGCTTAAGAATGTGTGGCTGAAATATAGCCATTTGACCATTTCATTAACTCCATGACCAGTTAAAAATGCCATGATAATTGATAGGACGAATGTGACTATCTCCTTGGAGTTTAGATTGCAAAGTTGAAATGTATATATGTTAGACTAATTTACTAAGAGCCAGTCCCTGAAAAAAAGTAAGAATCAAGAAAAACTTTACTACAAAGTTGTTAGTTGAACAGCAAGATGTTTACCTTTGATTTACAATAGTGTACTCAGGCTGGACTGAAAATAAAATTGCCTTCTAAAGTTCATTTGCACTACATATAAAGTTCTACATTTGTAGCTTCTCTTAGTTTAAAATGTTGGTTGAGCTACTGTTAATAGATGGTATCTAGAACCGAGTTATTCACTTGTTTTATATTTCACTTTCTGATTTGTGCATCCTGCTACTATTATTAGTAGATGACCACAGGTTTAACTGTCATTAGCATGCAAAACTATAGTAGTGTTAATAGTAATATTAGATGAACAATAAGATATTTTCATTTGCCTAATAATAACATACTTCTCAGGTTGAGATAAAAGAATAAAATTTATCGTCTAAAGTTCGTGTGTTATATATTTTTGTAGATGCTGTAAACTAGAAATATTAGGTTTGAGCTACTGTAAACATATTTTACCTATAGTTCCCTGCGTGTTTTATATTTAGTTTCTAATATGTATGTCATGCTATTTATATCTTTTTTTTATGATTTTACAGTTTTAAATCAATGGTGATTGTTGTCAAGGACAAATTACTTACCACCTATTTGACTAAATGGACAAGATGCTCCGATGAGCGTACTATCATTGTTGTGACTTTGCTAAGAGCAAAACCCTTAATGCATCCTTATTAAAAATGTGCCAATCTACCTTGTGATGAACAAACTATCTAACATGTGATTTCTTTGACCTATTACTATTTAGATTTTAGTCTGTATTCCATATGTTTTAGTAGGACCTACTTTGAGCCAAACGTCACAATTGCACGTGAGCTGAGGTGAAGATAATAGAAATTTAATTTAATTATTTTACTAATTTATTTTTGCTATTCTACTCATCTATTGTAATCGATTTATAGTCTGAACAACGAAATCGATGAGAAACCTTTTTCATAACATCAAGAGGGCAAGAACTTACTGGACAAGCATGACATATTATGAAAAAAAGTGTAGCTCATTATGGAAGAAGCATATGATGATCTTGTAGCTATGAAACAACTTTAGATGTTTGCTAGAAGTAGATGCGATCTTTGTGCTTAAGATACTTCTAGCTATCATGCTTGCTAGATAATCATGATTGTATAATTTTTGCGGTAACTTTTGGATACATTTATGCAATGAAGTTGTAACCGAATTACGATGAATGTTATTTTATCATATTTTAAGTTATTTGTATCATTCGTATGCTGTTCTTTTAATGTTATAATTTTTTTCCCCGTTGTAACGTACGTGCACTCAACTAGTTAAAATAAACGGATTGACATTTGGAAAAGGGATCGAATCTTTACATATATGTATGGTAAAATATTTTTTATTAAAAAATAGTCAAATTTCAATAGGTCTTTTGTAGCGTAAATTTCATATATTCTCACTATAACTTCTAAATAGTTATACAGTACCTATAACTAAAAATGGTTGATCACTAATTATATAGTACAAATTAAATTAATTAACACACAAGTAAAGAAAACCAAAACAAAAATCAAGAAAGTAGATCTACAGGGTATCATGTGACCGGGTCCACGTTCGGACTGGCATGACACCCTTTAGTGACAGGCCAACAGATATACCCATCACTATAGGGTACCCTATAGTGACGGGTTGACATTCACTACAGGAAACTACATCTTCGCCGAGTGTCAAAAACTTTGCCGAGTGCATTATTTCGGACACTCGGCAAAAATGGGTTTGCCGAGTGTTTTTAAAAAAACACTCGGTAAACTATAAACACTCGACGAACAAATTATTTACTGAGTGCCATAGGAAAATACACTCAGCAAAGATGGGTACTAACGGACATTACGACGACGTGTTTCGGCAGGCAAAAAATATTTTTTTTTGGGTTTGCCGAGTGTTTTTTGAAAAACACTCGGCAAACCCTAGCCGAGTGTTTTTTGAAAAAAGACTCGGCAAACCCAAAAGAGCCATTATTTTGTGTGAAAGAATGTTTCAAGCCTACGTGATATTTGCAATTTGGTTTGAGCTTGAAAATTTTTCTACACTCAAAATACAACATATCTTATTCCATATAAATTTTTTGTATTTTTCTAGATCAGTTTGCTATTTTTAATTCATTAAATATGTTTCTAGGATTTAAATTGATATAGGTGAAATTTGAGCTGCAAGTGCATGAAATAATGAACCAAAATTTATAGAAAAATCATATTCAAGTTTTTGAGACTATTTTTATGCCTTACCCACTAAATTGAAAGAAAATTTGAAAAATCCAGGTTACGACACTTGATCAGCAACATGGAGCTTAATGGTTTTTTAAATCTAAAAAAATCAAATGAAGTCTGAAAAATACGAGACATATCATGGTGTTATGATATGATACATAGATATTGTAATAAAAATTTAAAAATATTTCAAGAAAGTTTTCATGTAGGATGTTAAAAAATCGGAGATTCTCTGAGGAGGAATTAGGGTTTAGAGAAGGAATAGGTTAGGTTTGAAAGCAAATTGATGGTTAAATCTTTGTTTAAATTTTAAACTTCTTCTACAATCAAAATGCAATATAGTTTATCTTATGTAAAAATTTGGTATTTTTTTAGGTCTGTTTACTATTTTTAATTCATTAATTGTGTTTCTACCAAATAAATTAAAATAGGGCAAATTTGAACAGTAAGTGCATAAAATAATGAACCAAAATTTATATAAAAATCATATTCATGTTTTTGAGTACATTTGTAGGCCTTACCCACTAAATTAAAAGAATTTTTGAAAAATCAAGGTTGCAACACTCGATCGGCAACGTGGAGCTTAATGGTTTTCTAATTCTACAAAAATTAAATGAAGTCTGAAAAACACGAGACCTGTCATGGTGTTATGATATAATATGTAGATGCTATAATAAAAATTTAAAATGTTTTGAAAAGTTGTCACATAGGATGTTTAGAAAACCGAAGATTATCTGAGGACAAATTAGGATTTAAACAAGGAATATGTTGGGTTTAAAAGCAAATTGATGGTTAAATCTTCTTTTGAACTTAAAACTTTTTCTACAATTAAAATACAATGTATCTTGTCCCATGAAAATTTTTGTCATTTTTCTAGGTCAATTAGCTATTTTTAGTGAATTAATTGTGTTTCTAGGATTTAAATTTAAACATGTCGAATTTGAACTGTAAGTACATGAAATAATAAACTAAATTATCCGAAAAAATAATATTCATGTTTTTGAGTCTATTTTTAGGCCTTATCTACTAAATTTAAAAATGTTTCACAAAAATTGTCAAGTCAAAGAATGAAAAACACATTTGAAAAAAATTTAAAACATATAAAAAATATGTTTGCCGAGTGTTTGCACACGGCAAACAAAAATTTCAGCGTCCCGCCATTTTTTCAGCGCGCCAAGCTATTTTTTGAAAATTCTCGCTCTTTTTTTCACTCTCCCTCCTTTAAATTCAAACTCTCCTCTCCTCCTTCCTCTCATAGCTCCTCCACCTAGTCCCCTCTCTTCCTATACACCCGCACTCCGGCGCCCTACCCTCACCGCCGGCGACCTCTCCGGCGCCCCTCCCTTGAAGGAATTGTGCCCAAGAAAATTCTGGGGGACTCGGAAGTTCTGGCTATAGCCGAAAGTTCCGGAGCACTCGTCGTCTTCTTCGTGTGAAGATCGCTGGGCTTCATTGACTTGGTCACCGGCGAGCGGGCGAGGCAAGGAGAGAAGGAGCGAGGACGCGCTTCCCAAATCTTCTTCCGTTGCTCTAGAGCGTCTCGCGTTAGAAGGTAACGATGCATGATCCCTCACACGCATGGGTTCCTGGGCAACGGGGTTAAAAATTTAAAATTATCGGCTAGCATAGCCTCTCCATGTCCCAACAGTGATATCAGAGCCTACGTGCGTAGCGTTTGATCTAGATCGATCACGTATAGAGATACGTGGTGGAGATAGATTGGATCTATTGTTCTTGTGTCGGGTTTACTGGAAGTTCCGACTATAGTCGAAAGTTCCAGGTTAAAATAAATTCGACACAGAAGGTTGAGTTCGGAAGTTCTGGTTGTGAACCGGAAGTTCCGGCCCCTTCAGCCGGAAGTTCCGGCTATAGCCAGAAGTTTCGGGTCCAGTTCAGTCGCATAGATTCTTTGCCTAACTCGTTTTTGCAGAGAATGTTGTGACTGGTATGGCCTTGCAAAGTATATGATACTCGCTTGTAATAACATGGCCTGCGTGTCATGGTTAATTGCAGCCCAAGGCTGTTCAAATGTTGTACGACTTGCGCATCGACATGTGATGCTTCAGCTCATGTAATTAGTATAGTGCTATTAGTTGTAATAGGCTGATGCAGGTTCATGGAGACGTGAAGCGGTATGTCTTGACGGACAGGAACCATGGAGATAGAGATCACCATGCGAAGGGGGCGTACTCAGTCACAGTCAATATGATTGCCTGCGATATTTACTTATGTTCCTATCATACTATTCTTTCATGTTGCGTGTGCGGTAGACTTCGTTACCCTGATAGAATAGTTTTTCCTCAGAAAATTAAGTATTGATGCTCTTTCCAATAGCTGCACCTACTAAGATTATGATCATTGTATGGTGGGTCTGCCAAAGTAGGGTGCCATCTTTTATCTCAATCAGTTAGGGTGGTGTCGGACACCACATGCATAGTATTGGTTGACTTAACAAAGCTATCAAAACGGTTTTGGGCTTTGGGGCATGGAGTTGGGCGTCGGGCATTGGATGTCACCCCAACGAACAAGAGTCACATAGGATGTGATTAGGAAGGTGTTGCTTACCTATGTCACTTATCTTCTAGCAGTGATGCCAAAGCTCACTAGGAGATCAGTTGAATATGGATCTTGTCCCACAATGTGTTGTTAGAGGGAATGCAATTTTTATATTGTGGTATATCTTTTATTTGATAGAAGATGAACATAGCATAGTGTTTAACCTTGCATTTTTATTGTAGATCATGGCACCTACTGCAAAGAACACTTCTGTATTTAACCTGCAATTAATTCTTGAAAGAGAAAAATTGTCCGGAACAATCTTTATTGACTGGTACAGAAATTTGAAAATTATTCTCGAACAGGAAAAGAAAGATTATGTTCTAGAGGAACCCCATCCTGATGAACCAACGGATGATACACCAATTGCTAAAACGCGGGCTTATGAGAAGCACGCCAGTGATTCAGTTGATGTCAGCTGTCTCATGCTTGCCTGCATGTCCTCTGAGCTTCAGAAGCAATATGAGGATTGGGATGCCTACGATATGATCGTGGAGCTGAAGGGCATGTTTGAGAACCAAGCACGGACTGAGAGGTACAATGTCTCAAAGTCCTTATTTACGTGCAGGTTGGCGGAAGGCAGTCTAGTGAGTCCTCATGTGATCAAGATGATTGGTTACGTCGAGAACCTGGAAAAGCTTGGCTCTAAACTTGATAATGATTTGGCCACAGATGTGATTCTTTAGTCGCTCCCTGCGAGCTTCAAGCCGTTTATCATGAATTTTCATATGAATGGCATGAAGAAAATATTGGCTGAATTGTTGGGATGCTCAAGACAGCCGATGAAAGCCTTAAGAAAAATTCGAGTCATGTGATGATGGTTCAAAAGGAAAGTAAGAAGAGAAAGCGTAAGGGAAAGGCTAAAGCTTCAGATGCAATCTCGAGCTCTAAGTCCAATTTGACTGGAAAGTCTAAGTCGGGCCCTGCTAGCTCTGACACTTACCACCACTGCCATAAGCCCGGCCATTGACGGAGGAATTGCAAGTTGTACTTAGAAGAACAAAAGAAAAAGAATAGAAGTATGACTTCCGCTTCAGGTATAAATGTTATTAAAATTTATCTTGCTACTCGTCCAAGTGATTCATAGGTATTTGATACCGGATCAATGATTCACATGATTCACACTTGCAAATTATTGCAGGGGTTGAAAAGGACTAGGAAGTGCGCATGAGGCGAATTGAATGTTCGCATCAGCAATGGTGCAAAAGTTGCTGCGTTGGCCGTCGGCGTTTATTCTTTGTCGCTACCCTCAGGATTAGTTTTGGAATTAAATAATTGTTATTTTATTTCTGTCTTGGGCAGAAACATTATCTCTTCATCATGTTTAGAGGAAGACGGTTTTGAATTCGTAATAAAGAACAAGTGTTGTTCAATATTTTCGAATGGTATGCTCTATGGTGTCTGTCCATTGTTGAATGGTTTATATATTCTGAATCTTGAGGATACACATGTTTATAATGTTAATACCAAGAAACCTAGACTCAATGATTTGAATCCTACCTATGTCTGGCATTGTCATTTGGGTCATATAAACGATAAGCGCATGCAGAAGCTCCATAGAGATGGACTTTTGGAGTCGTTTGATTTTGAATCATTTGACACATGTGAGGCTTGTTTACTTGGCAAGATGACAAAGGCGCCTTTCACTGGTCAAAGTGAGAGGGCAAGTGAACTGTTGGCCATTGTACATACTGATGTATGTGGACCAATGAGTTCTACAGCCAGAGGTGGTTTTCAGTACTTCATAACTTTTATCGATGATTTTAGTAAATTTGGTTAGATCTACTTAATGAGGCATAAGTCGGAATCCTTTGAAAAGTTTAAGGAGTTCCAGAATAAGGTACAAAATTATACAGGCAAGACAATTAAATTTCTACGATCGGATCGTGGAGGTGAATATTTGAGCCATGAGTTTGATGACCATCTGAAGCAGTGTGGAATTGTTCCACAGCTGACTCCACCCGGGACGCCCCAATGGAATGGAGTGTCCGAGCGGAGGAATCGTACCTTGTTGGACATGGTCCGGTCGATGATGAGTCAAGCTGATCTTCCATTGTCATTTTGGAGACTCGCTCTAGAAACTGCTGCTTTCACGCTAAATAGAGTTCCATCAAAATCTGTAGAGAGGACGCCATATGAGATATGGACTGGGAAGCGTCCCGGGTTGTCTTTTCTAAAGATCCGGGGTTGTGAGACTTATGTGAAGCGTTTGACGTCTGATAAGCTTACTCCCAAATCTGATAAGTGCTTCTTTGTGGGATATCCTAGAGAAACCAAAGGATATTATTTCTATAACCGAGAAGAAGGCAAAGTGTTTGTCACCCGGAATGGTGTTTTTCTTGAGAAATAGTTTCTCTCAAAAGGGGTTAGTGGGAGCACGGTGTAACTCGAAGAGGTTCGAGAATCACCTGAAAGTGTTTCAGCTTCTACTGAACCGCAACTTGATATGCAAAGCGTTGTAGAGCCTATTGCTGAGACACCAGCCCCGAGACGGTCGGAGAGGGTTAGTTATGCGCCTGAGCAGTTCATGTTTTTGACCACTAGGCAGCGTGACATATTGTTGTTGGATAACGATGAGCCTAAGACCTACTCAGAAGCAGTGATGGGACCAGACTCTGAGAAATGGCTTGGAGCCATAAGATCCGAGTTAGAATCCATGCGAGAAAACCAAGTTTGGAACTTGGTCGATCCACCTGATGGTGTGAAAACCATTGAGTGTAAATGGATTTTTAAGAAAAAGATAGACGTTGATGGAAATGTTCACATCTATAAGGCACGATTGGTGACGAAAGGTTTTAGGCAGATTCAAGGTGTTGATTATGATGAAACGTTTTCACCCGTCGCAATGCTTAAGTCTATCCGGATCATCCTAGCAATTGCCGCATTTTATGATTATGAGATATGGCAAATGGATGTTAAGACGACTTTCCTTAACGAAAACCTAAGTGAGGATGTGTACATGACACAGCCTGAAGGTCTTAACGATTCACAGAATGCTGGGAAAGTTTACAAGCTGTAAAAGTCTATTTATGGGCTGAAGCAGGCTTCTCGGAGTTGGAATCTTCGCTTTGATGAGGTAGTCAAAGAGTTTGGCTTCATAAAGAACGAAGAAGAGCCTTGTGTTTACAAAAAGGCTAGTGGGAGCGCACTTGTGTTTCTGGTCTTATATGTAGATGACATATTGTTGATCGGAAATGACATTCCTATGTTAGATGCTGTCAAGGCTTCGTTGAGAAAGAATTTCTCAATGAAAGATCTTGGAGAGGCAGCATACATTTTGGGCATAAAGATCTATAAAGATAGATCGAGAAGGATAATTGGATTAAGCCAAAGTATGTACATTGACAAGGTTTTGAAACGGTTCAAAATGCAGAATTCCAAGAAGGGTTTTCTGCCAATGTCACATGGTATTTCTCTCAGCAAGACTCAGTGTCCTTCGACGCCTGATGAGTTGGAGAAGATGAGTGCGATCCCGTATGCCTCCGCGATCGGGTCCATCATGTATGCCATGCTGTGTACACGCCCAGATGTGTCTTATGCTCTAAGTGTTACGAGCAGATACCAGTCTAACCCGGGTGAAAGTCACTGGGCGGTTGTAAAGAGTATCCTTAAGTACTTGAGAAGAACTGAGGATATGTTCCTGGTCTATGGCGGTGAGGAAGAGCTCGTTGTAAGTGGTTACACGGATGCTAGCTTCCAAACTAACAAGGATGATTCACGATCACAGTCAGGTTTTGTGTTCTGCCTCAATGGAGGCGCAGTGAGCTGGAAAAGTTCCAAGCAAGAAACGGTTGCAGATTCTACGACAGAGTCCGAGTACATTGCAGCTTCTGAAGCTGCAAAGGAGGCGGTTTGGATCAGAAAGTTTATTTTCTGAGCTGAATGTGGTCCTAGTGCGTCCAGT
Organism: Zizania latifolia; assembly: GCA_000418225.1. NCBI lineage: Eukaryota > Viridiplantae > Streptophyta > Magnoliopsida > Poales > Poaceae > Zizania > Zizania latifolia. Next base: position 54,116 of record KE373048.1, read on the forward strand.
CCAGTGGACCTCTATTATGATAATAGTGGTGCCATTGCGCAAGCCAAGGAGCCTAGGTCACACCAGAAGTCTAAACATATACTTCGGCGATATCACCTGATCCGTGAGATTTTAGATCGAGGTTATGTGAAGGTTTGCAAGGTGCACACGGATTTGAACATTGCAGATCCGTTGAAAAAGCCTCTCTCACAGCCCAAGCATGAGGCGCATTTGAGCCCTGTGGGTATTAGATACTTATGTGGTGGGTAAGAGTAGTGAATGTGAGAATAGGAGTAAAGTTTATGCTTATATAATACAGATAATTATTATCTTGTTCCTTCAATAAATGTCTTTTACATTGATCAACGGGTTGATGACTTGTTTGTGAGACTCTTTGTGTTATGACTTTGATCAAAACGATCCATAATCTCATATCATCATGTGGAACAATGATGATTTATAGATTAGCACATCTGACTGATTGATGATCATGTTTCACAGATCATAGACATGGAGATGTCAAATCAGTGATGTGGACAAATGTTAGTGAACATGGTGTTGGATTGACCCATTTTGAGATACTGCTAGGATTGTTATCATGATATGCCATCAGTTGTTCTCAAATGGTGTACCTGCAGAGTCCTTAGACCTGAGATCGTCATTTGATTCCAGAATGTGTAGTAGTGCACTTAGTGGTTCCCAAACGCTATTCCGTAACTGGGTAGCTATAAAGGTTACTTACAGGTGTGTTATGAAACATGTCGTGGGATGTGAGCGGTCAAGATGGAATTTGCCCCTCCTAGTAACGGGAGAGACGTCTCTGGGCCCCTTGAGGTAGTCAGATTGGAAATGTGCTTGGCCATGCCACTGTGACTAAAGAGTTAGTCATGATTGAATCCACTACTTGATCGAGTGAAATGTCGAGCTATCCAACAAGGGTGGCACGTATCTCGCCTTGAGCTTGACTGACGTCGTGTGGTAAAGGGACTGGTGCGTGAATACATCCAGGTTCGGAAAATATGATTTTGCCTTTGTATGCATTCGGGGGTCAATATGTGCTGCTAGGTACCGCTTTTGATCAGCGATTCGGAAATAGTTTCTAGGTAGCTGCCGTTTGTGTATGAACCTATCGGGTCACACACTTAAGGCGATGGATTCAAATCGTGCAAAGAATTGGTTCTTGTGCAAGTGGGAGATTGATGGAATTGTGCCCAAGAAAATTCTGGGGGACTCGGAAGTTCCGGCTATAGCCGGAAGTTTTGGAGTTCTGGAGCATCCGAAAGTTTAGGTAGGACCGAAAGTTCCGGACTAGCCCCTGAATTTGGTTTTCTGGACGAACCGGAAGTTCCGGTTGTAACCGGAAGTTTCGGGGTCGAAATTAATTCGATACAGAAGGTCTGTTTCGGAAGTTCCGACTATAGTCGGAAGTTCCAGGTCGGAATTAATTCGATACAGAAGGTCTGTTTCGGATGTTCCGGCTGTAACCGGAAGTTTCGGACCCGAATTAATTCAATACAGAAGGGTAATTTCGAAAGTTCTGGATAGGATCCGGAAGTTCCGGGGTGCGCAGATGAGATCTGTTGGGCTTTTAATTCGGATTAAAAGGCCCATGTTGGGCACTATATATAGAAGGAGAGGGTGGCACGCAAGGGGCTGCTGCTATTGCTCTACCCTAGACCTAGCCGCCACCTCTCCTCTCTCCCAAGTGATCACAAAGGTTGTGATCAAAGCCTAGAAACTTCACGAGTGGTGTTAGCACACCGGTGTGGAGTGTTTTCGTCCCTGTACGTGTGGACTTCATGGAGGCGCTGCTCGAATAGCAGCACTCGTCGTCTTCTTCGTGTGAAGATCGCTGGGCTTCATTGACTTGGTCACCGGCGAGCGGGCGAGGCAAGGAGAGAACGAGCGAGGACGTGCTTCCCAAATCTTCTTCCGCTGCTCTAGCGCGTCTCGCGTTAGAAGGTAACGATCCATGATCCCTCACGCGCATGGGTTCCTGGGCCAACGGGGTTAAAAATATAAAATTACCGGCTAGCGTAGCCTCCCCATGTCCCAACATCCCTCGCCACCGAGCCTCGCCCCACCCTACCCAGACGCCATACCCCAGCCCCGGTGCCTCAGCAGCGTGCCCCGCCCTGCCCCGGTGCCGGTGTCGCGTCATGCCATGCTCCGCCCCGGTGCCCCGTGGTGCCC
>KE373048.1:58987-74021 GCA_000418225.1 Zizania latifolia
ACAGCGCGAGGCGCACTGTTTATTATTCAGCGCGAGAGGACCGTAAAACTTTTATGACCCATCACAAAAAGCGATAGTAAAATTTTTACGCCGGTAGTAATCATTACGAGCAATGATTACTATCGACGTAAAAAATTTATGCGCACTTTTATGATGGGCCGTAAAATTTTTACGGCCCTCTCGCGCTGAATAATAAACAGTGCGTCTAGCGCTGTATAGTATATCTATCTATTTATCTATATATATATATATATATATGCTATTTTATTAAAATTGGCACATATATGATATTATATGTGATATTTTTTTTAAAAATGACACAAATATTCATATATATGCCATTTTTATTAAAAACTAACATCTATACTATATGTGTCGATTTTTCTTTAGAACTGACAGATATAAAATTATAAGTCTTTATTTGTGTTGGTTTTTAACTTTAGCCAGCAGCGAGTCTCACCTACTCTGAGACTGGTACATATATAGATGTCTTCTATTTGGTGAAACCGGCACAACATACGTTGTTTTTGATGGACTGTCCATAAGGTTCCGAGGGATAGAATCTGTGATAAGAGGCAGATATGTGCATCACGTGATGCCGAGCTGCGAAAATTTTATTCCATCATCTAAACACAGAAACATAAAACCAAGCTTGAATGCACTTGTTAGATCCGCTAATGAGAAGCATCGCACATAGTAAAATGCAAGTCGAAGCCAACATCACCTTGCTCGTTGCGGGCGGTGAAGACGATGACCCACGTCTCGTCGCCGACGAGGCACTCGGCGATGCGCGCGGGGCGGGAGCCGATGGCAAAAGCAGGGACGCCCCCTCCGCCGCGGGCACGGGCAGGAACCGGGCTGGCACTAACAACCTTAACGGTGAGCGTGTGGCCGGTGGTGCCCGGCTTGAGCTGGTCCACCTTGACGAACACCGGCTTCCTCAGCACCAGCTTCTCACCGCCCTTCGCCGTCGCCATGGTCGCCGGGCCGCTGACTGTTGGTTGGTTCTCGGGAGAGCCTTCAACAGTGGCAACGCAGATTGGGACGGAGAGGAATCGAGCGCGAGGCGGCTATGGAAACCCTAGTTCCGTTGTGGCGGCGGGGAGGGGCACGACAGGGAGGCGTGGTGGCGGGCGGTGGGGAGGCGGGGCGGTGGCGGCGGGGAGGCAGCGCGTGGCTGGAAAAAACTAGGGCATGCTGGGGAAAAAACTAGGGCGTGCGGCCAATTTGGGGAAAAAATTATCTTCCGTCAGCTTGGGGTGGGCCGACGGAAGTTAAGGCTTTCTTTCGTCGGCCCCCTACAGCCGACGGAAGTTAAGGCTTTCTTTCGACGGCTGGCTTGAGCCGACGAACGTTATTTTTCTTTCGTCGGCTTTATGAAAAACCGACGAAAATTGATTAAGCCGACAGAAGTCTCCAGTTTTCCTGTAGTCCTATTTGATCATCTGTACATGCTGCTATGTAATTTCCTCGGATGTACTGCCACGAAAATAATTGGCTACCAACTGATTTGATCGAGCCGGCCTAGAGCTATCTCCGATCAGCGTGCGATAAGTAATGCGGATCAGATCGTATCATCATATACTAGACCGTACCCGCTCCAGTCTACAAATACCCATGCAAATCACCGGCGGGAATGCCCCATCACTGGATCAGCACGTACGTACGCACGCACGACACGAGGCCAGCCAGTCCATCTCATATCGTCCATGGCGCCGCTGCTTCAATGCCTACTCGTGGCGCTCCTCCGCCTCCTCGTCGCCGGCGAGATGGCCACCGCGGCAGCTTCGTTGTCCAACCTGGACACCGGTGGAGACGTTCAGGCGCGCTACGCCCGCGTCTTCTGCTTCGGCAACTCGCTCACCGACACCGGCAACAACGCCATCCTCCCGGCCACCGCCGGCGGGCCGTCCACCAGCTCGCCGTACGGGATGACCTACTTCCACCGCCCCACCGGCCGCTCCTCCTACGGCAGGCTCGTAATCGATTTCATCGGTAATTAACATGCTATAGGTGCACAAAGCTAAACACATGCAGCTGGAACAACGTATACCTAGCTATAACAGCTAACCGATCGATCTCTCTGCTGATGACATCGTCGACGACGCTGGTGCATGCATGTTTCAGTGAAGGCGCTGAGGGTGCCGCAGCCGACGCCGTACCTCGCCGGCAAGACGGCGGACGACTTCTTTGTCGGGACGAACTTCGCGGTGGGCAGCGCGACGGCGCTCGACCCGGAGTCGCTCAAGAGCAGGGGCATCGTGTCGCTGGTGCCTGTCTCTCTCAGCAACGAGACGCGCTGGTTCCAGGACACCATGCAGATTCTTGGCCCCTCCCCCAATGGTAAACTCAATGTAAAATTTCTGCACACATGTAAACTCAATGGACATATCAGACCATCATAAATGTATGAGGTGAGTCTATAAAATCATAACTAAAACACATTAACATATTTATAATTTTACAAACTATGTAAAACTTAAACTGTTAATTTGCGAGTGGAATATTAAACATCCACGATTTCACCACCGTAATTAACTTAAAAAATCTACTATTAATAAAAGCTGCTCTAACTTGAAAACCGAGACGACCTCGCTGTGCCTTCGAAAGAAGAATGACCGTGTCAAAAAGCAAGGTTCAAATTTTGTTGGCAAACTGAAAAATAATTTTCAGGGCCGACTGATTGACTTTAAGAAATTCATTCATGTAACAGATTTGAAATTTAGCAAATTTCAAACCGAACATGTAACACATATATAAAAAATGAACTGAACCCTCTACAAGTTATAACCAAAATTTTCAAAACCTATATATGCAGGACGGTGCCAGCAATAACTGGTAACACATGAGGCTAAATGAACTGTTTTTAAAATTCTTCAAAAATCTACTTAATATTTTTATCCTATTTTAATGAATTTTTAGAGGCAGGCCTGAGATTAAGGCCCAATTGACTCAGGTTTGCCTCCATCCCTTTATATATGGTTGAGATAACTGATCATATATATATATACACATACATAGAAATTCTATATAGCGCGCAGCGCGTTGTATAGCTATTCAGCGCGTGAAGGTCAAACCCACGTTAACCCACTGCACCGCTCCACCATCTACTGTACTATATACAGTGTAATTTTTTACTACCAATCTAATAATTTTACCACCAATCTAATATGCGAAGTATAATTTATATGGGTTGTAAATCTTTTACCACCTTCGGTCTATTTCTGTACTATATGCAGTGTAATTTTTTTACTACCAATCTAATAATTTTACCACCAATCTAATATGCGAAATGTAATTTTGTATGGGTTGTAAATCTTTTATCACCTTCGGTATGTTTCTGTACTATATACAGTGTAATTTTTTACTACCAATCTAATATACGAAGTATAATTTTGTATGTGTTATAAATCTTTTATCACCTTTGGTCAGTTTCTCTAATGGTTCGTTTGTATGTGTTGTAAATCTTTTACCACATTTGGTCTGTTTCTCTATTTGACTCGTTTGCATGTTTTGTAAATCTTTTACCACCTTCGGTCAGTTTCTCTACTGGTTTGTTTGGAGTATAAAACAATTGTAACATATCTATCAGTTTTGTTCGTACTCAGCATATAGTACAGAAATAGACCGAAGGTGGTAAAAGATTTACGACACATATAAATTACACTTCGCATATTAGATTGGTGGTAAAATTATTAGATTGGTAGTAAAAAAATTACACTGCATATAGTATAGTGGATAGTGGAGCAGTGCGGTGGCTGACGTGAGTTTGACTTCCACGCGCTGAATAGCTAAACAGCGCACCTCACGCTGTATAGCGCTACCGTATACATACATACATACATACATACATACACACATATATATAAACATATACATATACATACATACATACATACACACATATATATATCCTTTTATTTGTAACCGCGATGGATGCATGCGCATACAGCGCGGCGTAGGATCGCCGAGAGCTCGCTCTTCTTCGGAGAGATCGGTGTGAACGACTACTTCCTCGCCTTCGCTACCAACCACACCATCGAGGAGGCGGCGGTGACCTTGGTGCCCGACATCGTTTATGGTAATCTACCTACTGTTCTATCAGTCTTTCAAACTACCAGCTGGTGGTTTGATATGGGTGCCAATGTTTATGTGTGTGCTGACATCTCTATGTTTTCTTCTTACCAGGCCGTCCAGGATTATTCTATCCTAATGGGGAATAGGTCACATGCTTCTGTTCATGGTGTTGGCACGGTAGATCTAAAGTTTACTTCGGAAAAGATCGTGCAGCTAAGAAATGTGTAGCATGTCCCTACTATCAACAAGAATCTTATTAGCGGTTTCATTCTGTGTAAGGACGGGTTTAAGGTAGTCTTAGAGTCTAATAAATTAGTCTTGTCGAAACATGAACAATTCATTGGTAAATGTTATGATTGCGGAGGCCTGTTCCGCTTTTTCCTTTTAGATTTTAGCAACAAGTCAGTGAACCATATTTATGGTAATATTAGTGATAATGGAAGTGTTTTGGCATTCTCGTTTATGTCACATTAATTTTGGCTTGATGTATTGATTATCTAGCATGAGTTTAATTCCGAATTTTACCATTGCCAAAGGTTCTAAGTGTCATAGTTGTATGCAATCAAACAACCTTGAAAGCCTCACAAGGCTGCTGAGGAGAGAAACTTAGCACCTCTAGAACTCATACATTCTGATCTTTGCGAGATGAATGGTGTGTTGACAAAGGGTGAAAAGAGATATTTTATGACATTGATTGATGATGCGTCTAGAATTTATTATGTTTATCTGTTGTGAATTAAGGATGAGGCATTAGACTACTTTAAAAGCTATAAGGCTAAAGTTGAAAATCAACAAGAGAGAAAGATCGAACGTCTAAGGTCTGATCGGGGTGGTGAATATTTTCCCAAAATATTTGATGAATTCTGTGAGGAACACGGTATTATTCATGAGATGATGTCTCCCTATTCGCCTGAATCAAACTGGATTGCGGAGAGAAAAAACCGCACGCTAACTGACTTGGTTAACGTCATGTTAGATACTGCCGGTTTATCAAAGGCATGGTGGAGGAGGCTTTGTTGACTGCAAATCATGTCCTGAATAGAGTTCCAAACAAGAATAAAGAACAAACTACATATGAGATATGGATTGGGAGAAAACCATCACTTTCTTACTTGTGCACTTAGGGTTGCTTGGCAAAAGTCAATGTCCCAATTGTGAAGAAACGTAAGTTAGGACCTAAGACAGTAGATTGTATCTTTCTAGAATATGCTCAGAGTAGCATGGCATATAGATTTTTGGTAGTAAAATGTGAGGTGCGTGATATGCATGTTGATACTATTTTAGAATCTCGTGATGCGATATTTTTTGAGAATGTGTTTCCTATGAAAGATATGCATAATACTGCTAGATTTTCTGCTGAGATAATTTCAGAACCTGATTCACCTGTTAATTTTGAGTCTTCTGAACAACATACTCAGTTTAAGAAAATCCTTGAGGATGATGACAGTGAAGCTCCTAGAAGGAGTAAGAGACAGAGGGTTATAAAATCCTTTGGTGATGATTTCACCATGTACCTTGTGGATGACACTCCTACGACTATTATCGAGGCATATGCATCTCCGGATGCAGATGATTGGAAATAAGCTGTCTATAATGAGATGGACTCGATTCTATCCAATGGTACGTGGGAACTCACTGAACGACCGTACGGTTACAAAACCGTGGGTTGTAAGTGGGTGTTCAAGAAGAAGCTTAGGCCTGATGGCACTAATGAGAAGTACAAGGCTTGGCTTGTGGCCAAAGGTTACACACAAAAAGAAGACGAAGACTTTTTTGATACTTATTCACCTGTCGCTAAACTGACCACTATCAGAGCATTACTTTCCTTGGCTGCTCATATGTAAAGACAGCTTTCCTAAATGGAGAGTTGGATGAGGAGATCTACATGGATCAGCCTGATGGATTTGTAGTGAAGGGTCAAGAGAGCAAGATGTGTAAACTATTAAAGTCTTTGCATGGCCTAAAACAAGCGCCTAAGCATTGACTTGACAAGTTCGACAGAACTTTAACTTCTATGGGCTTTGTCATAAATGAGGCCGATAGATGTGTATACTATCGACATGGTAGGGGCAAAGGAGTTATATTATGTTTGTATGTCGATGACATACTGATCTTTGGCTGATGTTATATTCAACATTAAATTGATTAAGGGCGAGAATAAAATTACACTTTCACAATCTCATTATGTGGAGAAGGTTTTGAGTCGATTCGGCTATAAAGACAGCAAGCCTTCTCCAACACCTTATGATCCCAGTGTGATACTTTGAAAGAACAAGAAGATAGCCAAAGATCAACTGAGATACTCTCAGATAATTGGTTCACTCATGTACCTAGCCAGCACAACAAGACTCGACATATCATTTGTTGTGAGTAAATTGAGTAGGTTCATGTCCAACCCGGGTAGTGATCACTGGCATGCACTTGAAAGGGTTATGTGCTACTTGGTAGGTACTATGAGCTATGGGATTCACTATTCTGGGCACCTCACTGTGCTTGAGGGATATAGTGATTCGAACTAGATATCTGACGCTGATGAGCTTTATGCCACGACTGGGTATGTTTTTACCCTTGGAGGTGGTGTAATATCATGGAGATCTTGCAAACAGATCATTTTGACAAGGTCAACCATGGAAGCAGAACTCACTGCTCTAGACACAGCAACTACAGAGGCAGAGTGGCTGCGTGAACTATTGATGGACTTGCCTGTGGTTGAAAAACTAGTGCCGGCTATCCTTATGAACTATGACAATCAAACTGTGATAGTCAAAGTGAACAGTGCTAAGGATAATGCGAAGTCATCAAGACACGTTAAAAGACGATTGAAGTCTGTCAGGAAGTTGAGAAACTCTAGAGTAATAAGTGTGACTTATATTTAAATAGACAAAAACCTGGTAGATCCCTTTATAAAAGGGCTATCACGGAATGTGATAGAAAATGCATCGAGGGAGATGGGTGGGAGACCCATATGAGTTGCCATAGTGGTAACCCAACCTATGTGATCGGAGATCCCGTGAATTAGGACCTGGGAAAAATAGGCTATTGGTTAACTGAGGAGAGTAATTTCTATTACTAACCCTCTCTAAGTGAAGATACAATACTCTCAGCTACTGTAAGGCAGGTTGGCTTTAAGCCTTAATGTATTCTGTTGGCTTTAATTAGCGAAGATGCTATCCTACAGAGCATTCTTGAAAGAATACATCTATATGAGCCTGACTGTTTAACGTCACAGTCCACGAGACTTGGGTGATCTCTAGTAAGCTCATTATGAGACCAGGGAGTACGACACATATGCTCCACCCACGGGGTAGGCTACTAGCAGCCAGGTTCTGGTTATGACTTTGAGTGAAACTTGTTCGCAGAAAACTTGCAATTCAAGGCATAGTCCATTATTCAAGTTGTGGATGAGTGTAGCTTGAAGATCTAGGTGGGAGTTCAACTTAATAGTCCTCATTGAAATGCTAGTATATCAAACAATAGAGAGAAATAGGCAAAACTCTAAATGGGATTTGAGATCTAGTGGGGGATTGCTGGAATTTTGGGTTACACCCATATAAATATTTCAGAAATTCCTAAATAAATTTCAAAGGCCCACACCGAGCTCGGGATTCAAGACTCAGGAGTCAGGGGTCGGCAGTCGGCACTCGGTACTCAGGAGTCAGGGGTCGGCCTATAGGGGTCGGCACTCGGGGGATCAGCACTCAGGACTCTGGCGGTCAGCAGTTAGGACTCGGGAGGGTTAGCAGTCAGGACTCGGGTGGTTAGCCAGCTGAGCCCGACCCCATGTCCGCCGAAATACCGGCTCTCCGTCTTGTCCACCGAAATACCGGCTCTCTGTCTTGCGGGGATTCAATTCCCTTTGGTCGTTCCGATCTTTTGGGAACTTGGCGGATTTTACGGGATATAGAAACCAACTCGATTTAGATTGTGATCGTGACACGAGATCATGTTACTCCCATATAAATACCCGTCTGTCTGGCCGGTTCCATATGTGTGTGATATACGAGATACAACAGATTAGATCAGAATAGATCAATCTGCCTCTCCTCTCTGTTGCACTGCTGCCATAGTCTACTTTATCTCATCCACCGACGTGCACCGACGATAGGGAGAGCGGTCTCTAGAACCTCTCGCTCTTGTGATCCTGCATCGGGAGAGGGCGAATAAGATTTTTGGAAAGCGCTCCGTGTGACTGCTCATGTCCGTCACCACGGCGCGTCTTTCGTCCACGTCTACTATCGGTCACCATCGGGTATTATGATCCGACACCAACAGGAGCAATTCTGCACTGACCGTGGCTTCGTTTTCGGCTACCGTACAGTACGTGCGCTACTTTACTATTCAGTTATTGATTATGTTTTGCGAAACAATGATTACTATATTCAAGTTTACTAGTGTGTTACATGTGTACACGCTAGTTCTTGCGGATGTCATGATTTATCTATTTCAGAAATTAATCTCGTAATTGCCTAATATTTTTACACTGTTTGGGAGCGAGACACGACGCACATGAGTAGCTAGGGCTTCAATTTAATAACAAAAACATTCCTAAAATGTTAACCTGCTAGGGCTTCAATGCTCATGTCGGTCGGGGCCTACTATGTCCATTCAAAGAAGAAATTATTATGGGATATGTGTGCTTCAGCCAGATGTATAAGCACGTACGTGGTGCATTTGTGTGGAAGCCTGATCAGTGAATCTTATATTTCAAAATAATAATTAAAATGTTGGTTAAGTCCATCTTAACCATCATGAAAGTATTATATTATTCATCTATAAACTTCAAAAATGGATATTATATATAATACTCCATTCATCCTATAATATAACAACCTGGGACCGGATTTGACGCTTCATAGTACAACGAATCTGGACAATATCACTATGTAGATTCATTATACTATGAAACATCAAATCCGGTCCTTGGTTGCTATATTATGGGATAGAGGACGTATGTCGGTGAATTACCGAGTAGTCCACCTAAGGGGGTACCCAAGATAGTGAATAGATGTGTAAGGGAAGCGTAGCGCCTTCAAACCGGATGGTCGACTCTATGAAACAAGAGCCAAGATTTATACTAGTTCAGGCCTCCTGAGAGATAGTAGCCACACGTCCAGTGTTTTGGTGTATTATATGGTATCTAAGCTTCCAAAGCATGAAAATATAAAGAATAAGATATCTCTAAGGGTGCCTCACCCCCTTTATATAGCCGAGGGGCGAGTCTAATGACTCAGAACTCTATCCCGAGTAGATCTCTTTGATATCTAAGATTACCTACCAAACTCGGGTGTTAAATCTCTCTTTATACTGGATCTAGGATTCAGTTTCCTGATAAGAACTTAACCTTCCTTATCGGAATTAAACCCTCTTCATGGGCTATACCAAACTCCAATGCTAGGCTTAGCCTGCCCTTAGTCTGGGCTGATAAGTCTATCACAAAGTATCCGGGGGTCATATTCCTGATAGCAACCCAGGAGCTCTTCTTATCTTGGTTGGAAGTCTTTGGCTGATCAAGCTAGAAGGAGCTCATCTTAAGTCTTTGTACTCTGCTGAAGTCTGATAGTCTTGATAAAACCTTAATCTTATTCTTTGTGTGAGGTGCACCGTATAGGTGCACCCACGCGGTATAGCCCCCGAGCATTGAGTTAAATGGAACATTTAGCTCGAGGGTTAAAAATAATCTGCAGTGAAAAAGCCTTCTGAAGCCTTTGTCCTTGACACTCCCTTGAAGTTCTTCGGGTGTTGATGTAAACCATATGTACGTCTTGTCCTCGAGAGTTGTCAATCCTTGGATAAAGTTTCCCCGGAGAAGACAGTCGTTGAGGTTTTGAGCCGCCATGGCCTCGGGCGCAACCGACCTCGAGCCCTCGAGGCTCAGCCTCCACGCACATGGTCCTTGAGCCATGAGCCCCTGAGCGCACGAGACCTCAGGTGAATGAGCCCTCAGGCGCGTGAGCCCCCAAGTTCCCAAGGGCCCCAAGCGTCACGAGCTCCGTCGAGCGCATAAAAAGTTTCTTTTTGGTCTTCTCTGTCCATAATTAATGTGTTGCAGTTGAGAGGACTGGCAGACGTCTCTGTGCTAATTGGGCCAGGCACAGGCATCAGACGTAGATAGAGAGGTGGAACCGTCACATCCATATAGTCATGGGAGGTGTGCAGTAACCAAAGCGGTGCCGTCCTGTGGTGGTCATGGCCTACGTCATGGTGATGATAGCACTTCTATTTAACCCATAGGCCCTCTTCTGCTAGGCTGTTCCTCCCAATGCTCCCGCTCTTCTGCTCAAGACCTCCCTAGCACACCTCTTTCTTCCTCCCGCCACCAATCCATCCGTCGCATTCTTCTTGCCATCCCTCCATGGCTTCTAGCACCTCAGATTGACCTTCTGGCTGGCGAGAGTCGCTGTCGACGACTGAGCGGCTTTGTTCTTGAGGCGATGCAGTTTCTGCTAGCTCAACCCGTTTTGAGATGGCGGGCGATGGTAGGGATGTCAATGGGTACCCGATACCCGTCTACAAGTGAGTAATTTCTCTATTAGGGGACGGGTATGGGGAAAATTTGATACCCGTGTGTATATAAATGGGTAAACAGTTATACCCGTCGAGTAAATGGGTACAGGTATGGGACTGTTGTACCCATACCCATTTACCCGTATACCCGACTATTTCTAATGGGCCAAAATAAAAAAGCCCACAAAATTCCAACAGCCCAAAAAAATAAACACTAACCTAAAACCTTCTCCCTCTTTCTCCCCATCAAGCCGTCACTCCCAGCCTCCCAGGTGGTTCTCCTCCCTCCTGTAGCCTTCGGTCCTCCCTCCCATCTCCTCCCTTCTACAATCACCGTTGTGGCGCATCTCTCATTACTCCTCCCTCCTCACGACCTCACCTACTAGACCGGCGTCAGTGCACCGCCGCCCTTCTCCTGAGCTCACCCTTCGCGCACAAGCTTTAGCCAGATCTCACTCACTCGCTGCCACTACTGCCGGCTAGTTCGACTGCCGTCGTCGACATCTCAGCCAAATCTCGCGCACAAGCAGCAGCTATGAGGGCATGCTCCTCAGATCTGCTATCTCGTGTGATTTGCGCGAATGAGCTGATTGGTTTTTGCTTTTGATTGCGTCTTTTGTGTTAGTTTTGATCTGAATGGTTTGGTCATTTTATCCGTCGCCAGGTTTTGGCGAAGTGATGCTCTTCGAGACATCCGTCCTTCATGGGCTCAGGTTTCCCATTCATCCCTTCCTCCACGAGCTCCTCCACTACTACCAAATCATTCTCGCCAATTTAGACCCAGGCTCCGTCCTCTAAATCTCAATCTTCATCCACCTCTGTGAGGCGTACCTGGGGATGGAGCCCCACTGAGGCCTTTTTCAATACTTCTTCCATCTTCATTCGTCTGAGGAGCTAGGAATGGTCAGCAGTGTGGTGCTTGAGCCACGCGAGGAGAGGGTGGCTGAATACCTAGAGATGCCACTTGCTATCCTCAACGAGGACTGGAGGGCGTGCTTTCTTTATGCCGCGAACCTCACCCTATGACTTCCTGACGAGGTCGATCACCATCCGGAGGCCTCCGAGTGGTGGGAGAACAAGAGCCATCAGCCTGGGTCGGACCAGCTCCAAACTATGGTGGCTGTGGTGTCATGGCTCTGACGCGGAGGTCTAAGCGGGGTTGTTGTTGTGGTGAGCTTCCTGACATGGTGGACTTCTCCACTGTAGGCGTGGGTGCTGCCGGCTTATGAGGTGTGTTGGTGAATCACCAAGCAGTCCACCCAAGGGGTACCCGAGGTGGTGATTAGATATGTGTAAGGGAAGCGCAGCGCCTTCGAACCTGATGGTCGACTCTAGAACACAAGAGCCAAGCTTTATACTGGTTCGTATCTCCTAGAGGATAATAACCCTACGTTCAGTGTTTTGGTGTTTAATATGGTGGTGAAGCTTACAATAGAACGTAACCAAGCTATGGGGGGCTTGAGGCATCGAAAGCAAAAAAAATAGGCTAGAAAGCTTAGATTGACAGATGCCTCTAGGTGTGCCTTGCCTCTTTTATATACTCAGGAGCTAAGCCTAACAGCCCAAAACTCTACCACGAGTCGATCTAGGATTCCCTACTAAACTCGGGTACTAAATCCCTATTTACAAGGATTTTGATACAAACATATCTTTTTATGTCATATTTGGAGTCCAATCACCCAGTAAGGACTCAACCTTCCTTATCAGAGCTGAATCCCCCTTCATGGGCCATACCAGATGATAATGCTAGACTTAGCTTACTCTCGGTCCACACTAATAAGCCTAATCGTGGGATACCCGGAGGTCATATCCCTGATAGCAGTCCTCGAGCTCTTCCTAGCTTGGTTGAAAAAATCTTCAACAAGACAAGCTAGGAGGAGCTCTTCTTTAATCTAAAACTTTGATACTTCTGCTGAATTCTGATGGCCTTGAAAAAAGCTCTTATTTCCTTCTTTCATGTGAGGAGCACCTTATAGGTGCACCCACATGGTGTAGCCCCCGAGCCTCGAGTTAAATGGACCATTTAGCTCGAGAGTCAAAAAATAACCTTGTTGATGGACTTGTCTCCTGATAAAACCTTCAAGGAATCCTTTGACACTTTGTTGATGGACTTGTCTCCTGGGATTGTTGATGTTGAGGCCTCGTTGGGAGAAGGCCATGTCTGAAGTTCCGAAACCATGGTGGTCTCGAGTATGGTTAATCTTGACTCTTTGAGTATGTCAATCTTCAGCCATTTGGGTCCTCAAGCGCTCGGATACTCGAGAGGGTAAGGTTCTCAAGGTCTGTCCTCGAGTACTCGAGCCTCCGAGCGCGCACACCTTTGGTCAGGTGAGCCCCCAGGCACAAGGGCCATCGAGCGCATGAGCCCCCGGGTGTGAGGGTCCTCGAGTGCGTGAGCCCCCAGGCGTGGGACCCATAGGCGAAGATGATCCCAAGCAACACAGACTTCGCTTGGTGCATCCAAAAAAACATTTTATAACTTCTTCTGTAATTAATGTGTGCCGTGTGAAACGACCAAAAAGACGTTTTGCCTCTGACAGGGCCACGTGCGAGCGCAGCCAGCAGGTAGAGAAGGGGGACTGTCGGGCTGCCTCAGCTGCAATGGGCATGATGATCGAGGGGGCGCCTTAATCACGGTGATTGCGCCTCACTCTAGGGCGATAGTTACGGGGTATTTAAGCCGATTCTTTCGCCGCTGAGCCATACTCTACCAATTTGAACCTCCGCCTTCTGCAACTGCTAGCTTTCGCTCCTTTCCTCTTTTCCGTCCACCCTATTGGCTCCCCGCCACCTGGGTCATCACTACGGTTGCGTGATCTGCTACCGGAAAGCTCGCCACCTTTTTCAACTTAAGCCAATGGCTTCTGGGGGTTCACCACCATCACTGCCTCTGCCATTGGGATGGGAGAGGTCTGAGATGTCTGACAGCAAGTTACGTGACCTGGTGGTGGCCAGATTTCTACTAGAACAGGTGGTTTCTGGGTGGCGCGCGGTGAAGGGCGAAGAGTTTCTAGTGCAGGACACCCAAAAGATTGTTCTGTTCAGGTCCTTTCTCGGGCGCGGGCTTGGCTTGCCCACACACCCATTTCTTCGGGGCCTCCCGCATCATTATGGGATAGCTCTTAGCCACCACACCCCTAACTCGATCCTCCACATCACCGTCTTTGTGCATTTATGTGATGCGTACCTGGGAGTGGATCCACATTGGAACCTCTTTCGGTACTACTATGTCCTCCGCCAGTCATCAAGCTCCAAGGCGATCAGTGGCACCATGCTCCATCTTCGTACCGCTAGGTCCAGTGAGTACATGAAGATGCCCATCAGCTCTTCAAACAAGGGATGGAGGGTAGAGTGGTTCTATAGGATGAACCACCCACTGGCCATCGAGATGGGCATTGGCCTGAAGCCAGACTCCCTGATGAGCTAGAGCGACTAGGCCAGTTCAGCCGACGAGGATAAGGTCCAGGAGCTAGTCGAGCTGGTGAAGGACTTCTAGGAGAACGGGCTGATCAGGATTGGGGTTGCCGCCTACTTCTTGTTGCGGTGGATATTCCCGTTGTGGCTCCGGGACAAAGCGGCCTATGAGATGATCGGGCCCTTCGACCCAAGCACTCCATAGCCCGAGTGGATGCCTCGGGCAGAGGTTGCTAAGTGCCTCAATTCCTTCTTTGCTAGGAAGCCTAGCTTCTCGGCTGATCTCGGGTTCACGGCATACTGCGCCTCGAACCCTCGACCCTAGGTAAGTCTTTGACCTCTGGTTCTTGGTTTTTCCTGTTCCTTGTTTTTTGTTGTTTTGTGCTTTTACTGATGCTTGACCACCCACATGGTGTGATGCGCCCTAGACATAGGGTAACACAGCGTACTTCTCATAGGCGCTGCTCCCTGAGCATCCCTAGGGTGTCGACCAGCCTAGCCATCTGCCAACCCGAGGAGGCACCGGGCCTTCCCTTCTGCCCCCGAAGTGGAAAGGAACTTGGTAGGACAAGCAAGTGCTCGAAGCCCACCGAGGTCGGGGTGGATGGGGCCCCGGCGATCGGTAGGATCTGGCTAATCCTCGATACGGAGGAGTCCGAGGAGGAGGGGAACACCATGATCTTTGAAGTGGCGTTGGTCTCCCCACGCTCCATTCCACCGAAGGCACCAAAGCGCCCAGCCACCAGGACCTACCGCATCACATAGAGATAAGGCTCATGCATGTGCGTGCATTGTTACTTCGGCTCTATTGCTGATCTCCATACATTGTGACTCACAGGGTGGCCAGAGTAGATCTCCTATTGGGGCCGTCAGTGGATCAGTCACTACCGGCCATGACCACGGTGGTCGAGGCATCAGGTGCTATGGCTCTCGAGGATGGTGAGGAGCCATGGTGTATACCATGGGGATGATGAGTGATTGTCAACGGGGAAAGAAGATGAGAAGAGGAATGAAGAGATGAAGAAGCCTCGACCGTGAT
>KE373048.1:100305-116658 GCA_000418225.1 Zizania latifolia
GATTGGACTGGCACGCCCTCGCGACCCCTCTGTCCGACCAGCGTCCATCCGTGTACCTGAGTCGCACGCGAACTCCGTCACGGTCAAGTCTTCTCTTCTTCTTTATTCCTCGTTGACAATCACTCATCATCCCCATGGTACACACCATGGCTCCTCACAAACACCCCCGTGAGCAGGGATGTTAATGGGTTTTGTAGAACATGTTTTTATAAAACTAACATTATTGGTTTCACCTTATTTACAGTTAGGATGAATTTTCTATAATTTTTTAAAGTTTCAACCTTTTTCCATCTAAGAATAATTCGTAGAAAATATTTTATTTACAGATAGATCCCGTGAACCTAGTGATTTTCCTTTTTGCAGAAAAGACTCTAGGGTTCTCAGCTCTCGCACATAGGTTCTTTTCACACTTAAACTCATGGGTCCGCGACTCCGCGTGTCATTAGTGGTATTTTCCTAGAATGATTCCTATCCTTTTAGATATTTACAGCTGGATCCCTCTTCTTCTCTAATAGGCCACCTTACAAGTGGGACCCATTTGCCATAGAGAGAAAACAGAGGAGGCGCCCAGCTATATATCCGCATGTGCATGCATTACGGTTTTGACTAAATTTACACTCATAAGGCCATAAAACAACATTAGTGGCTTGATCGAGCAATTTTAAAGATGTGTACTTAATTGCAAGTATCTTACAAATTGTTATACTTCTAATGTAAATACTTCAATTCATAGAAGAATGACAACGTCGCAAGCTCAATCTTCTACCCTATCTTACAAATTGATCATATACTTCCAGTGTAAATATTTTAGAGAAGAATGACATCGTCGCAAAGCTCAATCTTCTACTTCGGGGAGATTAGATTCAACGACGTACTACGCGTTCGCCCTCTCCAGCAACGGCACCGTCGAAGTGGCGGCAAGCTTGGCGCCCGACATCGTGGCCGTCATATTGATAAGAACAATCGTGACCGTAAGCTAGCATGTACAGCCTCGCTCGTCTCAATTGTTGGATGTAAGCTGTGGCCGTTAATGATCTTACGTACGTGTCGTTCATTCGGTCTGGGCAGGGTGTGATCACCGCCGGAGCAAGGACGGTGCAGGTGGTCGCCGGGATGATACCGATGGGCTGTGAGCCGAAGATGCTCGCCCCCTTGGGCAGCGGTGGCGAGCTGAGACTACTATGATAGGGCGTCAGGCTGCATCACACGGTTCAACGAGCTCGTCAAGCTATACAACACGTATACAGCTAGCTGCGACGACGGACGCTCCGAGAGCTCCGACAAACCCACACCCCGGCGCTGCTGCAATCCGTTGCATTGACCTCTATGGCCCCGTCGCCGTAGCCATTGCATCTCCCTGGAAATGCGGTACCCACAATGGGCAATCTGTGAGTTCATGCATGCACGTACAGATTGGTCACTGATGTGTTTGCTTCTTTACACTGCTACACGAATAGACGTCAGTGTCGGGTCAAAATAGCGATCAGTGATGGGTTCTGAACCGTCACTGACTAGTCGGAACTGATAGTCGACGGCTATTAATGACGATTCTGAAACCGCCACTGTTCAGGCCTATCAGTGTCGATTCGAGCCCCGAACCGACACTGATACTCGTGTATCAGTGTCAGTTGTAAAACTGAACCGGCACTGATAATCTGCTATTAGTGTCGGTTCATCTCTAGAACCGACACTGATAGCCGAGTATCAATGCTGGTTACCCGTCCGAACTGACACTGATATGTATTTTTTCCTATTTTTTTTATAAACCACGTTGTATTAATTATATATACAAATGCACATATATACTAAATCTATCTGTATAGCCTACATCGAGAATATTACATAGATAATCTCAAATCAAAATAATATGACATACTAAATTAAAATTAGAGAATCATTTACATAAATTATTTTTACAAACAACCTTAAATATGACAAATTGTTTTTATAAAGACAAGTAACCTTGAATGATAAGTATGTAGTCTATGGTTTCTTGCTACATGAAGGTTTCGATATGTGCGTATCCTTAGCACTTGAGCGCAAGGATGCTAGACTATTGTACTCGCCCAGTTCATAAATAACATGGTCGTTGAGGAATCCGAAAAGTTGTTCTTGAAGTGCGGTGATTTCAATAGACAATAACCGATCCATAGATAGTTTGAGAAGTTGTACGTACAAACAGAAGAAATTAATCGTTATAAGCCAGCCCACCTCGAATAAAAAATAGCTATCAGTGTGATTAATATTCCTCGTACCTTAGCATCTTTTACCCTGAGCGCCTCGTCTCCTGTGAATCCGTGTATGAATTCTATAACATAAAATCCACAGAGATTATTGCCTGCACCTTGCTTTCGACACAAAAAGTTATGTCAGACTATCCAATCTTTCTGGAATGGGCGAAACCTATGACTCTTCTTGGTATATTTTTTATATACTCTGTATGTGTGCGATTTAATGTTAGATTTAATTTATTAGGGAACAAAGATAAAAGATTAGTAAGGCAGACATATTTATCTACCTTTGTAGCAAGTCAATGACAGGTTAGTAATACGCTGGTGCATTATCTTGGCTGTCAAGGATGGTGATCTTGCTAATATCCGGTTGAATTACGAGGAGAACCCAGTGAAAGCTACATACATATCATCATAGGTTAAGATATGTTTGGTTCTCATGCAACGTATATGAAAATATTTAGGAATAGACTCTTATCTAAAGTTGTACAGCAGATGTATGTACTGTTTTAACTGGAGATCTAGAAGTACTTGCAGTGCATATGCTCACCTACTGCCTCAAACAGATTATTGGCCAAAAAACCAAAGTAATACACACTGCAGGTAGAAGAAACTACAGCATGTCAATGTAGAATCTGCAAACATTGTTTCTAAAAAGAAATGCAGCAAAAAGATCAACTAACTCTGAGTAAATTTAGCGATACAAACAACCTTACAAAGGACCAGACCACCATGCTAAACTGCTCAAATTCAGTACAGTAGCCAATAGAAAGTGTAAATAACATGAGTTGCTCAACATTAGCACATTGGATGATTAATTAGCAAACCCCAATTCATCAGCTAGAAATTATGGTTCACTGCAGCATAACAATACACAGCCTTTGTTACAGCCACATGAGCACATTGATACCTAAATCAAAGCGGAGGCGCATAAGTCAAACCTTATCGGGTGGAGGCGGAGGCGGCTGGATGGGCGGTGTCTGTGGTGACCGAAACGTCGGAGGTGGCCGGGCGGACGGATGCGGCGTAGGCAACGGTGAACGAACGGGCAGAGTCGGTGGCGGCCGGAAGGGCGGAGGCAGCCGGACGGTCGAACGTGGCGTAGGCGACGACGAACGGATGGGCGAAGTCGGTGGCGGCTAGGACAGCGTCGGCGGAGAAGGTTGGACGGTGACGGCACGGGCGTAGCAGGAGACAGCGGAGACGGCGACTGCGGGAGGAGACAAGTGCAGATAGGGAAAAAATGGCTAATTCCCCGAAGCTTATATAGGAACACACATCAATGTCGATTCTATAGCATACCCGGCATTGATTGTCCCCTATCAGGATCGGTTCCATATAGAACCAGCACTGATAGTCCCCTATCCGTGTTGGTTCCATATAGAACCGGCACTGATGTGTTCCTATCAGTGCTGATTCTATATAGGACCAATACTAATAGTGTTGTCAGTGCCGGTTCCATTTAGAAGCTAGCACTAAAAATTATTTTCAATCTTATTATTAATACCTCCTAAATTTTTTATTTAAAATTTATTCTTTATTACTAAAAAGGCTACCTTTATATTTTAACATTTATTATTTGTTATTAAAAAAGGTTACCTTTGTATTTTAACATTTATTGTTTGTTATTAAAAAAGACTACATTTTTGTTTTAAAATTTATTATTTATTACTAAAAAGGCTACCTTTGTATTTTAACATTTATTATTTGTTATTAAAAAAGGTTACCTTTGTATTTTAGCATTTATTGTTTGATATTAAAAAAAGGCTACATTTTTGTTTTAAAATTTATTATTTATTACTAAAAAGGCTACCTTTGTATTTTAACATTTGTTATTTCTTATTAAAAAAAGGCTACCTTTGTATTTTAACATTTATTGTTTGTTATTAAAAAAGGCTACCATTTTTGCTTTAAAATGTATTATTTATTATTAAAAAAGGCTACCATTTTTGTTTTAAAATTTATTATTTATTATTTATTATTAAAAAAGGCCACCTTTATATTTTAACATTTATTATTTGTTATTAAAAAAGGCTACCTTTGTATTTTAACATTTATTATTTATTATTAAACCGTAAAGCCTAAACCATAAACCGTAAACCGTAACCCTAAACTGAGGGCCCCGAGCTTCTTGTCCCTCATCCCTGAGCTCACTCGACCTATATGGCACTATAACAACTGAGCTTGAGGGTCTGACAGTGTATTTAGAATGCATTTGATACAGATCTAGATTTTCGGTGAAATGTTTCAGATCTAGATTCTATACAGAAACGTTCTCAAGTGAATCAGAATCACTCGCTGAAACCATTTGACTGGTTGTCTCGATTGATCAGATTCTGAAAAGAGAAAAATGTGGTAACATTGACCAATATACCCTTGAACATATGATCAAAATATATGTAAATTGCATGATTCAAATTGGCCAATACAATTAAATTGTATGATCTAAATTGGCTAATACAACCATGATTCAAAATATACATCCTTAATTTCGTATTGCGGACTTCCACTCCATTTCTACACTCTTCCCGTTCCTCTCTTCTTCCTGCTTCTGATTTCTAGCACACATCCTCCATTCCAAAATGCCGGCACCGCTGAGGCTAGAGGGGCTAGAGGGTCTAGCCTTGGACACCGTCATCATGAAGGCCAGCGCACGCCCCGCCATGGTGCTCACCTACGCCAGCACACACCTCCACATCGCCATCGATTCTATGCTGTGGATCTAGCGTGGAGCAGGCGAGCAGCGCATCGGTGGTGCTCTGGCGTGGAGCGGCGCACCGACGACTGGCGTGGAGCAGCGCGCCGGAGCTTCATGTGGAGCAGCATGGACTGCCTCAGGTGCATCATGAAGATATTTGTGGTGGCAGGACTGGTAATTTGTTGTTGCTAGCGGAGAGAATCTGTGTGAAACGGCTTTCTCTCTTTTGTTGTTAACACCGGAACTGCGAATCGCTCCAAGCAGAAACGCTCCATGAAAATGGGCATTTGGCAGCGATTCTACCATTTCTCTGGAGAAACAGAACCAGAATCGGCTGCCAAACACCTCCTTAAAGTGGTGATGGGGCACATTGTCTTGTCTTGCCTGTCACATGCTTTTTTTATTTATGGTGAAGCAATAAATATCTACCCATAGTGAGGCATGCGGTGTGGGTGATAGAATCCATACCAACTTCCCGTCATAGGCTTGTGTGGCCTATTAGGCGGCTTAGCCTGCAGAATGGTGCCTTTGGCTCAACGTCAGCCTTTGAGCCCCACTGCCTTTTTGCCTACTCTCAGCCTAGGCATCGATAGGTGGGACCATGAAGATGGTCACTGTGGGTGACATTAAGAACAAGTTAGTCACAAGGGTGACACCCGATAAAGGAAAGCATGTGCTCAAATTCTAGAAGCTAGGCAATGATGTATGTCGATAGCATAGTTTCTTCGGTTCAGTTGATGTAGTGTCTCTCAAGTGTATAAAATTAAGTGAAGAACCAAGACCATGAGAGGGAGAGGCTGGATCCAATACATTAGCAGATTTAGGGATCAAGATCTAGATTAAGTCGACTGGCTAATTAAGACTTACAATTTTTTTGTGAGGTATTGATGTCTAAAAAACCACCACATAGGAGGAGTAGGGTGTTACGTCTCTCGACGGCTCGAATCTATCTAAACCACAACATTTATGTCCTTTACCTGCTCATATACCTCTATACCGCTGAAATGCCTGGGAGGTCCTCCTTTCTCTATAGTGCCATCAAACTGCAGCTTCATTCTCCTATATGGGTGTTTCATTGGAAGGAAACGTCGATGACGCATGTATACCATTTTCTTAGAATGGTTCAACTATGTGCTCGATGTTTCCTCCAAACACTGTGGACAAGATTCACCTTTCATTTTGCTTTGTCCAGACAAGTTATGATGAGCTGATAGGTCATTTATTGTAACAAACAACATGGCGTGTAGCTGGAAGTACTTCCACATGTACTCATTCTAAACCTCAACACCTACGTACCATAGAGTTTTTAGATTATCTATCAAGGGTCTGAGGTATAGGTCGATGTCATTGCAAGGTTGTTTAGGACTAGAGATCAAGATCGACAACATAATATATTTACGCTTCTTACAAAGGTAAGGTGAAAGGTTATACATAGACAGTAACACTGGCCATGTGCTGTGCCACTGCTCATGTTATCAAAGGGGTTCATACTATCCGTACTCATGGCAAATCTAATATTCTTGTAATCATTAGCAAACCATCGAAATGTGGTGTTAATTGTTCTCCACTGAGCAGAATCTGCTAAGTGTCGTATCATCGAGTCATTCTAACGACCCTCTTTGTGCCACCTGAGCCATTTAGACTCATTTGTATTTGTAGACATCCGCTTCAGATGGAGGATTATAGGGAAATATCATATCACCTTCCTCGCAGCTTTTCTTCTCTTGCACCCATCGTCCAGTTCATCATCATCTTTTCTATTCTTGAATCGATGTGTCCTACATGTTGGACATATGTCAAGGTCCGTATACTCTCTACGAAACAGAACATAATCATTCCTACATGCATGTATTTTCTCTATGTCCAACCTTAGAGGACATACGATCTTCTTAGCACCATATACGGTGGTAGGCACATTATTCTTTTCTGGTACCAGGTCCCTTAGAAAATTCAATAATGATTTAAAACTCACATCAGACCATCCATATGTCACCTTCATTTGTAGCAATGTTAGAACAGTGTATAAGACTGTGTGCTTCTCTTTGCAGCTAGGATATATCGGTGTTTTTGAGTCTCGAACAAGTTTTTAGAATTGGGCAAACTCTCCTTTAGAATATGCAACTTGTTCCTCCGCATCACGCACCATCTGATCAACATTGTCCACTATATCAATATACTTATCTTTATTAATTCCTAATATGTCATTATCGTTCATGTAATCCATATCACCGACCCCACCTTCATCTTTACTACCATCGGAAGCAATCTGATCTACTTCACAGTCGTTTTGTCCTTCTTCGTCATGCTTGTTCCATATCTAATATCCCTCCTTGAATCCACGTCTTAGCAAATGGTCATAGACATATTCAGAATTTGAAAACTTTTTTCGTTATTACAGTCATAGCATGGACGCCACATTGCAGTCTTTCATTTAGTTTCCATGTCTGCACTAGTAGTACTCATAAAAGACTTTACCCCACTCAAGTATTCATTGCAAGTACGTCAATCAAGGTACATCCAGCTCCTTATTGTTGGCATCTATAAATTTATCAAAAAAACAACCATCATATTCAAGTTTACGACTTGCGGCAATTAAAGCATGAAACGGGCACTAATAGGCAAGGATAGGTCCTAAATCCCATCCGAGGATGTGTGGCCCACGTAGCTGGATCCCATAGTCTCGTACGATTCCAGAGAGAATTTCGATAGCATCTTCCCGTTGTTCTCTAAATACACGTCTCGACTTGGAGTCGATACAGTTGTATATCCGGAGAACAACAGGGAGATACCACCGAAACTCTCTATAGAACTGTACGAGACCACGGGGTCTAGCTACGTGGGCCAAACATCCCCGGACTGTCTAAAGTGCGTAGATAATTCAGAAGCGTCTTCCTATAAATATGACCAGTTGTCTAGTCATATTTATAATCCAACACTCCCGAACGGGAGACGACAGTATCGGTTGCGTGACTCTAATAACTCACCATTCATTTATATTATATTTTGATATTAAAATTTATAACAAAATTAATTTATAGCAAAGATCAATTTTCACTTTGTTCAACATATATATATATATATTAAAAAACTGTGGTGCATTAATATTGGAGGAAAAATATAACTTTGGACGAACGTTGGTGCTAACGGTGGTGCCGGACGGTGGACCGAAGCACGTAACAGTGCAGGTCACCATCCCCAGGCTTGCGCGTGGTCGACCGACCAGTGGCTGCAAGATTTAACTACGACCGGTCGACAATTATGGGACAGACTAGAGTGAAGTCGATGGCAGGTGAGAGCAATAAGTGTGGAGCTCGATGGATGCGTTGCTTAAATACTTATCATTAGTGATGGTTATTGCCTAAAACAAGTCACTAAAGGTCGCCTTAGAGTTGCAGGCTCTTTAGTGACGTAGGTAAAATAACACGCGTCACTAAAGAGCACACCCTATAGCGAAGGGTAATACTATGACCTGTCACTAATAGCTATGTCCCTCTTTAGTAATGGGTCACAACATGATCTGTCACTAATGCTAGCACTCTTTAGTGACGGGTCGTAGTATGACCCGTCACTAATGGGGTGTCCTCTCTTTAGTGATGGGCCACATTATGGCCCGTCACTAATAATGCAGTATTATTAGCGTGTGTAAAATTGTCTGTTACTAAAAGTGTATTACTGACACGCGTTATTGATCCGTCAGTAAAGATTGTTTCTATAGTAGTGAAGGGTTCATCGAATCCCCACTAACGGTGTTCATACGCCCACAATGTGTTTTATGGGATAGGATCCACTACACAGAGGCTACCAATAGGTTAATTATCTCCCATGACATGCTGACGGGACACCTAATTAACAAAACCAATCGAATTTCCCAACTAACGGTGTTCATACGCCCACAATGTGTTTTATGGGATAGGATCCACTACACAGAGGCTACCAATAGGTTAATTATCTCCCATGACATACTGACGGGACACCTTAATTAACAAAACCAATCGAATTTCCCACAAAATTAGTATAAATACTTCAGAGCTCTTACTTCTATTTCTCTAGTTATAATCGTATTCCAAATGCATCTTTACCGATCGACTAATTTATTGGACATATAACAATCCGATTAGCATGGTAATTTCTAGACATATAGGCCTTCTTTGGGAGACAGGGAAAAAAATCCCGTAGGGGATTTTTTGAATGACATGCTATCCCCTACATTTCCCTAAGGGAAAAATCCCGATCGGGATATATTCCCGGCTATTGTTTGGAAACAAGGGGATAAAAATCCCAGGGAACAAAAATATTCAAAAATAGACAGAAAAATATGAAAATATAGATAAGCACATTAATTTCAATGGTTCACATTTGCATAGAAATATAAACACTAGCACATTTCACCATATTTCAGTAGTTCACAGGAAGCAAGTCTGAGTTTAGTCTGATCATGGAGCAATATAGCAAAAACAAATGTAGACAATCAGAGATTTCACACATTTCAGCTTCTTTTCTGAACACAAATCCAAACAACCAGAGATTTCACAGCTCCTTGGCACCAGCAGATTTCTCGAACAGGTAGGACTGCAGATTTACAACCTCCTGCACATAATTCAAAAACAAATATAGCACCAAACCTACTTAGACACTAACACCAAATGTTTACAAACTAAATTGGTATAAAAAATACTGGCCAGTTGATAATCCCTTTCTTTTGGGAAAAAAAGCTTCTGCACACTGGTGGTAGCTATCTGGTAAACTTTAGAACCGCAAACACATCATCTGTTTTTTGCACAGCTAAATTATTTACTGGTCCACGCTGATACTGGCTGGAAACACCTACCAGGTTGCTAGCCAGAACTGTGTACTTTTACTTAAAGTTCAGACCCTTAAATTTATGTTTGTGAAGAATATATGTCGCTTTGCAATAGTATGGTGATTTTGAAGGTATAGGCTGCTTCTTTTTCACTTATGTTCTTTGATGGGAATAGGATTCTTTTTTGTTTCTCTTGAGAAATAAAAGTTAGTGTTCTTATCAACTTTTTGGTGCTTGGATAGACCACCATGTATGGTAATAGGATTCATCCTCCATGTTTCATCAAACTGTAGGTTTTATGTAAAGAAAGCAAAAGGCTGATATGCATGGGGCAAATCAAGGAACGTACCAACAAAACACCTCCTCTCTATTCACCGCCTCTTCTTGAATCCGAGCTAAGATTTGACAAAAAGAAGAAGAAGAAGAAGAAATGATCAAGAAACGCACCTCGATCTGACAAAAGAGAAGTTGAAGATCTAACCACATATTGCCCAGTTCACCTTCAATAAAAAGAACACTAACCACATATTTTCACTGTTTATGCTCAAATTTTCAATGGTCATTTAAAACTTCTGTGATCTCTAAAACTTATGTGAAACTACTGTTTATTAACATAGGCTAAGCTAAGGCTGAAATAAACATTATGTAGATAGTTGAACTGAGCAGAATTATCTAACATTGCTCATGTCACACCTTGTGATGTCAGGTAGAAAAAAACATAGAAGCAACACTTATTATGTTTTGTTAGTAAAAAACAAAAAAGAAACAAAGAAAAAGTTATGCTTATTAGATCATCTTTGATCACATAGGCAGGTCTGCAATAAACTGCACAAACAATGAGCTCTGAACATTTGCATATCACTATGTAGTAATGCCCAACCAAAATAATTGAAACAGAGTGAATTCACAGAAAATCAGTTCTAATTGATAAAACAAATAACAGTCATGAAGCTTGCATGAATACCTGCTTTAATGCCAGGGGTGACATGTTGCTACTTAAGAAAACTCAAATGATGAAAACTAAGTAATGACTAAAGTTCTTTTGTGGATAATAACGAATTAGCTGTAGGACTCCTGTGTCCTTTAGACCAAACTCAAGTAGAGCCGGCCAAAATGCTATGGGTAAGATTTGGTTAGTTTTAGTCTTTCGGATAAGTTCTTTAAACATGTGGTCATGAAGGAAAAAATATACAGTCTGAGACAACACAAAGAAAATTTTAATGCATAGCTACTACTTGAAACTAACTGCACTGCACATACTTGCAATGTAAAGGAAATAGCAAATAAACATATGATATTTTATTAGGCCACTGACAATCTTATATAACAAGTGATCTGAAGATGATGAAAAGAAATGAAAGGCAGAAGAGCATCCTATTGAAACATTGCCTATACAGAAACAATATAGGTGGCCACGGCTGACCCAGGCAAGCTCCGCCACTGCCTCCACAAGGCTACCGGCAAGAAAATCGACCTCCTCATCCTCCCGCAGGCGGCTGAGCCACAACCACCCGTTCAAGTAAATGTCGGTCTCCCTGCGCCACCTGTAGCCATCGCCTACCCCCGCCTCCTAGCCATCAGATGCTGGGCCATGACGCCTACGGCTGTGCACACTCTGTACTCCCTACCGCTTCCTCTTCGAATCAATCCTCAAAAATCAGCATACAAGAGCATCACCACCCTAACCCTAACTCTAACCCTACAGCGGGGAGGGAGAAGACACTGCCATAAAAACAGTCTTTAATAATAGAGTTTTACTGACGAATAAATAATACACGTCACTAATAAACTTTTAGTGATGAGCCACTTTAGACACGTCAGTGATGCTGCCTTAGTAGTGATGGGTCATAATAAGGCTCATCACTAAAGAGGAGGCACCTCATTAGTGACGGGTTTAATTACCACCCGTCACTAATAGGCGTGATGGGTGGCAACTATCGTCCATCACTAATGATCCAGTGACGGGCAATAGTTTCTACCCATCGCTAATGGCTAGATCATTAGTGGCGGATAGATACCATCGTCCATCACTGATGATGTTTATAAATATGCGGGCGCCAACAAAACACTTTTATATCGCGTAGAACACTAAACCCTAGTGGCCACGCCTTCTCCTCCACCGTCGTTCTGCCGTCGCGCTCCACGCCTTCCGCCGTCGTTCTCCTCCGCCGTCGCAGCCTCCGTCCCATCGTGGCCTTCTCCTTCGGTCTCCGTCCCATCGCCGACCCTCCTCGCCGCAGCCTCAAGGTCCTCCTCCTCCGACATGGCTAGGGTTTGTGAGTTTGTGAATATGTTGTATATGAATATATATGTTGTATGTGAATATTTTGCTTTGTGAATATGTATTTTGCTTTGTGAATATATAAGTTGCTTTGTGAATATTTTGTTTTGTAAATATATAAGTTGTTTTGTGAATATTTTGCTTTGTGAATATATTGCTTTGTGAATATATGTTGCTTTGTGAATATGTTGCTTTGTGAATAAGTTGTTTTGTGAATATGTTGCTTAGTGAATAAAAGTTGCTTTGTGAATATGTTGCTTTATGAATATATATGTTGCTTTGTGATTTAGGGACAATGCAAGCCTCTCAAGTAATCAACAGGACACTTCCACCAAACAACGTGCTTTCACTAGTAGGCGGATCCTTATAGTACTAACTTATATTCCTGACAGTTGCCTCATAAAGATCAATCATCTAGTCAACGGCGGGTGTTACTAGGTTTATACATTGTACATTGCATATATTATTTATGTGCTATTAAAACTAACAAACTGATACAATATTATCTTATTATTGTAGTTTTTATCAAAAAAGTTTGATGATATCAATAACATTCGCGCTGGTGACACTCTTAAGATATTAATAAGAAATGGGTACACCAGTAAGGTTGAGGTTGTGAGCTGTGGAGACAGGGTATGTCTCCATAAAGGGTGGCGTGAATTTAGTCAAAGAGGCGGCCTAACACAAGGGGACTATGTGGTAATAACAATAGGACAGGTCCCATTGACAGTTATGGCCAAATTTTACACTAAATTTGGTGATGAGAAGACCTAAACGACCATAAAAGTGGAGAACAACGGTAGTGATATCTATAGCAAACTGACATTACTTACTAGACATGCATATTTTATTTATGTACTTAAATTGGTTTTTTATAATGTCAGGGGAGGGTCTTAGCAATGTTGCAAAGAAGAAGGAGAAGCAGATAGCTAGGGAGGTCGACACCGACCAAATTGACCAATTGAAGCACATCTGCTATTTTAGCAATCCAATAGATATAACTTCAGCAAGAAAGGCTTTCCTGCAAGACATCTCGATAGGTTTATCCCCAGCGACCCAGTTATATGTCTGCATAATAAATAACTCGATCATCAACAAGAAGTCAGTGGTAAGCTATTTGCACTAATCGGTGATTAACTAGATCATCTATGCACTTGGTCTTGTCTAACTAGCTGTGTTTAAATTTTATTGTTATAGTATTTTTCAAGGCAGTAGTGTGAGAAGTACATCACATCTCACCTACACTAGCAGACCACCAAGATCAAGTGGCAGCAGCAGGGTCTGAGGCAGTCCCAACTGCAGTGCATAAATCTACGGATGGACGGTGCTACCTAACTACTGATTTTAGCTAATTTCTTCGAGATAACGCGTTAGAAGTTGGCACAGTATACGCCTTTCATTTTAACATCAACAATGGTGCAATTGAGGCTATCATGTATGTGGTGTAAACCTAGGGTACGATATCTTTCTATCCATATTCCTTTTTGCACTGATAGCCATTGTGCATATTGTACTGATTCTTTTTTCTTCAGGGAGAAGGAGTACAGGATGACCATAAAAGAGGATACAAAACTAAACATGTATAGCCTTAAGCAATTTATAGCGAGTAGACAGAGAGAATCTCCGCACGACACTATTCAAGCTCTTATGAAAGTTAGAAGTTAGCTAGAAGTTAGAAGTTAGGGAATGATGCTCTTATAGAATTTTGTTTTAGCTATGCAATTTCTTCGAGATAACGAGTTAGAAGTTAATATATGTGATATTAATTTAGTTATGAATCTACTGTGATGAATTGTCTGTATTCATTCTGTGATGAATTATCTGTGATGTGCTTTAGAATATAATGTTAGATATGTTGGCTGCTAAATCATGGCTTTGATTCAGGATGCAGCCTAAAAACTACTATTTTTTTTCAAAATGAGCATAATATTAGTGACGGGTAACAATAATCACCTATCACTAAAGACCCCTTTAGTGATGGGTGATATTACGACCCATCACTAGAGAGTCATAGCAGGTGAGCCGATAAGCCCCCTTTAGTGACGGGTGAATATTGTCACTCATCACTAAAGGTTGATCCTTTAGTAACAGGTAATTACCCGTCACTAATGATGTTACATCACTGACGCGATAAGAGTGACGAGAGACTTGCTCGTCACTAATAAAGGTTATTACTCGTCACTAATAGAGTTTTCTGTAGTAGTGAGAGGAGCCAGAGTTAACCCGTGTGTCGAGGATGAGGGCATGGCGTCGAGGACGAGTACGGCTGAGGGGCGATCTCGTGGACGAGTGCGGCAGAGGGGCGACCTCGTGGACGAGTGCAGCGGAGGGGGCACACTTGCATCGCGCGTCGGAGCAGGGAGAATGAGCCCAACCCCTCAGGCGTGGTTCTTTTCCCCGGAAAAATAGCATGGATTGGATCAAGATTATCCCATATAATAGGCTTCCGAATGGCTAAAAAATATATCTCGAGGAAGCTAGCCCCGTGGGCTGCATGCCCAGGGAATAGCCAGGATCCCAGTTGGATCCTGGGCTGCCGAAGGAGGCCATAGAGTGAAAGTAATACCTTCTATTTGCAAAGTTCTAAAATTGTAGGATATATAACTGCTTAAATACGGCAAACATGATCCAGTTAGTTCATCAGCCGAAAAAAATCGTTTCTTTCCCTCTTTTTATTCGCATGTGGTTCGTCGTCGTTCTCTCCCAGGCTCCCAGCAGGCAAGAATGCGCCAGCTCCTATATCTGGGCGGCTTCAGCTTTAAGATCTGCATTCCGGCCTTTGATAAGCTTAGCTCAACTCAGGTGCTAGTAACTACCCTGGGAATTTTTTTAATTTCTATTTTCATATTTTTCAATTTAAAATATACTTTCGTTTTCAAAATTTACAAAAAAAAAATAGCTTCCAATCGTCGATTTATGAAAACGACCCACCCGAAGGGATTTTTAATAAAAAGAATAGCGTCCGGTAGGGCGTTTATGAGACGTGGCAGCGCTTTGGCCACTCTAGGTGGATGGTGAAAGGATCATAGAGGCTGATACAATAGTAGAATACATACGAAGGAAATAGGAAGAATGTCAGCAGTAGAATGCACGCCGAAGAAGCCATAAATAGCGTTTGCTAATACAACGTTTATTGTATTTGGATCGTCTAATTAAGTAGCTAGTATGTTACTGTGTATTTAGATTATCTACTAAGAACATGTTTTTTAGTTTAAGATTATAGTAATCCAGCTTATTTTCATAAGCTGAAATAAACAGGCTAACTTATTATACCAGCTTATTAGAATCTAGAGTGTAGATTATAACAATCCAATAACCTGATCCAACCTATCTTTTTTTTATAAGCTTGTGGGGGATATACCCCCGGGTAGCCCACAGGCCTTATTTCTGGCTATTGGGCCAGACAGAGGGCCCATCAGGCCCGTCGTACCAACCCCGTCTGAGCCAGCCGAAAGCAGCGTGGCGCATTAAATACGACACGATGCAAAACGGTCGGAGGCTCCAGGCGTGACAGGTGCGTAGGGCTGCCAGGCAGCGTCAAACCAGTGAGTAGTTGGGGAGTAGGCAGCACGCCGCGTCCCATCAGGGCGTGCTGCGTCCGATCAAGCCGTGCTACGTCCCGTCGGAGCGTGCTGTACGATAGGTTAGACCCAACGGGGGTATAAATAGCCTGGGGTCTCGAGCACGGGACCCCCATGACTTCATGTCTTACGCTTATGACTGCTACTTCTTCTTTCACGTTCAAACGCCCACAAGGCAACACACAGACATTCTGGAGCCCTAGCTCTTGTAACCCACTCATTGTAACTCTCTTCCTGACTAGTGAAACACTCCACCAAGCTCACAGTGGACGTAGGCTTATTACCCTATCGGGGGGCCGAACCACTCTAAATCTCTCTGTCTTCCGGCCGGTCCTATTCTCACGGGCTTGGTAACCATTGAGGTCTTGAGTGCAGCGCTTCCCTACAGTACAAATCATCTCCACGGGCACCCCCCGAGGAGGGCTGCTCGACCACCCATCGACAGTTGGCGCGCCAGGTAGGGGGCCGTTGCTTCCTCAACCAACGACTTCAATGGTAGTTCTTTTCTCCTCCGCGCTCGAGGTCCCCGTAGGCTCCAGCTTCACCTTCGGGAGCCTCGGCTTCGTCGCCGACGACTTTCGTCGGCTCGTGCTCTCCGAGTCTGCCTCGGAGAAGCGTCAGGCCACCGCCCCAGCATCCCCACCAGCGAGGCGCTCGGTCCCACGGGCAGGGAGCAAGAAGGCCTACACCGCCCGCACCACCGTCCCCAGAAGCGACGGTGCGTGGGTCACCATCGACCGCTCTGGTGGCCGCGGAGGGCG
>KE373048.1:184393-199837 GCA_000418225.1 Zizania latifolia
AGCTCCTCTTCAGCTCCGCGGTCGGACTCCCGTGTACCTGAGTCGCGCGACAGCTCCGTCGCGGTCGAGTCATCTCCTCCTCTTCCTCTTCATCCTCATCGTGCAATCTTCATCACCCGGTTGACAAGCACTCATCACCTCATGGTTCATACCATGACTCCTCAAACAGGCGCTCCCTAAGGAGAGGTACTGGTCGAATATATCCCTTTTCTAACAATTCTTCCACTTGCTTCTTTACTTTAGCCAACTCATTTGGGCCATTCTATAAGGTCTCTTGTGAATTGGTGCTATACCAGGAGCTAGATCTATTCTGAACTTAATATTCCTTTTAGGTGGCAACCAGGTAACTCTTCCGAAAAAACATCAGGATATTCTTGAACCACGGATATCTCTTCAATCTTGACTTCATTGAGCATGATCTTCAAACTAGATGGGTTGGGATTATGGAAAGTGATGGTTTGACCAAGGTGATTGGTTACGGTGACTTCTCTAGTCACACACTTAATCTCACCCTCATGCTTTACTAACCAATCCATTTCCAAAATGACATCTAGGTATTTGGATTCTATTAGGATGAGGTTGGCTAGGAAAGGGACATCAAGGATTTCAATGGTAACCAGGGGACTAAAAAAAGTAGGCATCTGGTGACTAGGGGTATAAATTACTAACGAATGAGGGAGGGGTTCTACATCTATTCCATATTTTTCTACAAAACTTTTTGATATGAAAGAATAAGTTGCACTAGAATCAAATAATACTGGTGCAAGTATTAAGTTAACAGGAAACGTACCTAATACTACGTCAGGAGCAGCTTGAGCTTCTTCCGCTATCACATGATTCACTATTGCTTTAACTTAACCGGCAGGGGCTTGAGCTGGTGCTGCTGCAGTCTGATTCTGACGC
This sequence comes from Zizania latifolia, assembly GCA_000418225.1. Lineage (NCBI taxonomy): Eukaryota > Viridiplantae > Streptophyta > Magnoliopsida > Poales > Poaceae > Zizania > Zizania latifolia. Next base: position 185,297 of record KE373048.1, read on the forward strand.
TTAGGCTCCAGACACTTATCAGAATAATAACTAGGCTTGAAGCAGTTGTAGCACACCACTGGCTTTCTAGTCTTGTTCTTTAGAGGAACATGGTTGGCACTGGTGATAGGGGCAGCGTGAGGTGCATTGGGGCGATAGACTTGAGGTGCATTGCTAGCATTTCCACTCCCACTAGTGGCGTAGAACTGATGAGGGCAATTGGTCTAAGCATTGGACCCTCCAGACTGCTGTTGCTATGGTATTACCATAAAACGGGGCCTTTAATTGTTGGATTGCTGATTCTGCACCATACGTCACTTCTTGGACTCCATCCAGTTATGTTGATCTTCTTGACAAATAGACTTATTAACCAATTTCTAAAAATCAACATAATCTCTAAAAATCAGATGAATGGCTAGTTCATCATTTAGACCTCCTAGGAACTTCTCTTGATGTTTTGCATCTGACCTCACATCCTCAGGGGTGTAGCGAGCTAAATGATTAAACTCATGTAGATATTCTGTGACATAATGATTTCCCTTCTTGATGGCACGAAATTCCCGCTTCTTCAGAGCCACTAGTCCATCAGGAACATGGGCCTTCCTAAATCTAGCAAAAAAATCTGCCTAGGTGATCTCTGTTCTGTCCACTCTGTTATCTTTAAAGTGACTCTACCATTCTCCTGCTGGACCTTAAAGTTGGTGGGAAGCAAAAGCTATCTTCTCCTGATCGGTGCATTGTAGTACCTCTAACTTCTTCTCAATAGTAAAAAGCCTGTCACTAGCCTTCACTGGATTGGTAGTGCTAGAGAAAACAGGCGACCTCACATAAAGAAACTCTAACAACTTATTCTGAGCCAGGGCAGGCATGGGTAGGGGTTGAACAGGTGGTGCACGCTATTGGGTATGCATCTGATTCATCATCATAGCCATGAGCTAGTTCTGGTTAGCAAGCACTTGAGCTAGGGTAGGATTCTCTCGCATTAGAGGTGGAAGATTAGGCTGAGGCTATCCGTTGTTGTTCGATCCACTGGCTACTTCTTCCATACCCTCTTAAGAGTTGACACGGCGAGTCTGAACCATCTTGCTGAAGAGAATAAACGCAAGAGAGGATAGGCTAAATTATTTAGAAAGAGAAGAGAAAAGAGAAAACATCTTATACTGATCTGAACTTTGTTTTGATTTTTATTAGACTCTAGAAAAAACTCCTAAGTGTAGATGTATCATAGAAGCCGATACAAACCACACACTACAGACAAGCAAAATCTAACAAGCATTTAGCCTAAGCAAAATAAATGACTAACAAAACGTTCTAAGGGTACATAAGGACTCTAAGAACTAGGCTCCTCTGGATCTGCCTCTAGGTCAAAAGAAAACTCTGGCTCTTCTGGATCTTCCTCTTCCATTATCTCTTCTTCTTTGTATTCATAACTCACGATGACGATAACCTCCTCTTCGCGCATCCTCTTGACCACTTGTATCTTCGGCAGCATCTGCACTCGCTTCCTTGCTGTACGATGGATCCCTGCTCCTCCTAGCGGTGACTCTAATTTCAATGCAGCAACTTCCTTACGTAGCATGTCCACTTGGTTCTACAGCTGACAGATGATCTACCTATTCCTGTTCTTATGCTCATGTACTCCAATGAGTGCATCCTTGTGGCAATCATCCATCGCCTTCAGCATATTTGTCACTCTGACCATTGTAGCACTATCTTCCTCATTATTGGGTGGATACCTAGCATGGTCCTCCTAATGAGTCTTCCTCATTACTTATACTCTGACTCTAACAACTTAGCCGCGCAGTGCTCCCAAGTTCTCCAATTGTAGCATAGGCAGCTTCTTGGTAGGCGTGGCTGAAATTCCTTCCTTCGGCTTTAACTATCACTGATGGGATAGTCTCTATCTCACTCATGATGGAGACAGCCACTTCTACAATTCTGGGAGTGATTGATCTAACTTGGGCATATGTAGGAATCTCTTGGTATCCGCAAAAAATGCCATAGGCCTTAACTCCATGACAAAATCCTTCATTCTGAAGCATCTTTGGGGCTGAGATCCCTTTGAAGACATCTAGAAAGAATAAAATAAAATAAAATCAGCACAACTTTTCTTGAAAAAACACTTTTTAAAGAGAAAAGAGGAGTATAACTAGAAAAATAGTTTTCAGCTCCTAAGGTTAAACTATTTGGCCATTCCTACAGTCAAGGTAGCTCTGATACCAACTTGTCACGCCCAAAAATTCTAACTATTTCCTGACGATTTATTGTGCGGATAGTACCCTCGTCTAGGAATTAGCCGAGGCACACAATAGATAATTTATTAGAAATCAAAAGCATGATTGTTCATGATAAAATAAATAGAGTACTTTATTACAAAGGTGGCATTGGAACCTCGAAACACTAATAATAATAATAAATGACTCCTAAGCAATGTAGCGGTGACTCCACTCTATAGGCAGACTTGACTAGGCCTAGCTCAAAAGGCACCACCTTCATCCTCACTGACGAACTCCTCTTCTGATGGAGGGAATGCAAGGGTGAGTATTTTGAATACTCAACATGCCATCCAATCGGAACAGTCATAATGCACAGGGATAACAAAGAAAAGGCATAATAGGGCTAATTTTGCATGAAACAACATTTAAAGAAAGATAGAATTTCAAAAGTTGAACTAATTAAGTTGGAACCATAGAAATAGCACTAACCAATCACTAAATAACTCTTACCCAGAGTTGCCAGGCCCAAATCCAACCAAACCACTCTAAACCAGAGCTAACCAGGTTAAGCAGAATTATACCTCAGATTAATTAAGTAGCAGTGAGACTAATCATGAAAAACATTGCGTAGCTCGCCCTTAACCGTGGGCATGGCTTTTCAAATAGTTTTACTCCAATCAGAGGTGCATAACTTTATCCACAAAACACAGCCCTATGATATGTCACCACGGGCCTCAATACCACCACGATACCTCAGAAAAGAGATATAATAAGATCCTTTCACCTAAATCCTCTAAGCTTCGCACCCTAGGTGGCCATCCATCCAGACGTCCCGTCATGATACCCGTAGCACTCCAATCTAGCAATAGCAGAGACTTCGAAGAGTACAGAGCTACCGATGGTCTCGATGTTCCACTTGGGATGCCTAGGCTATAGGTCAGACCATTACCCACACTGGCTTATGGTAAGTGCCGTGTGGCATTGCAACAGTAGCTCGCAAACCAGTCCTTAAGTGTGCTAGTGCAGAGACATGCATCAGCTACGCTCCTTGCATGGGCAACATGTGTGCTAGCAACGCTATGTGTTCGATGCCAAAGCTTGTTTTTAACCTCTCCAACCAGGTCACCCAACCTCCCTCTCCCTTCCAGTGCCCAAACGAGAAAAGGAGAGCATGAGCTGCTTGATTTGTCCGCTTTTCCCTCGCTAGCTGCACGGAAGACGGTGAAGCTAACTCATCAATGATCATCGGTTAGCCAATCTAGCATGCATTCCCTCCTCTTCAAAGCCCACCATTCATTTTTGCTTTTAGACTCATCTCTATTCCTCCATTGTAGTAGCGAGAACACCAATGAGCTCTAGCACGTTCTAGAGCGCGGTCAAGGCGCGTCCGTGGCGTCGTGCTCATGTTTCGACCACCTCGTTCCACTCCTAGCCAAACCATCGTTTCATCAGCTTTGTCGTGATAGCAGGACCAAAACCACTCAAGTAGCTCAGCCAAAGATGCAGCGAGTAGGGAGATCGGGATCTTCTTCCTCGTCTCTGGTGCGAAGCCTCCACCATCGATTTCTTCATCTCTGGTGAGATTTAGCTCGATTCCTCATTGTTACAAGACCTTCTCTATCTTGTTCATGCACTAACTTGGTGATTCCTTGGCTAGTTTGTGCTATCCACGATGAACCGAAAACTTTCAAGTCACCTCATCATCGCCGACGCAACTCCAACCACCCCAAGATACACCGCTACCACCATGAGATCCACCTAAGTTCCCTAGTTCTATTTCCATAGCTAGCCCACCAATATACGCCCTCTTAAGTTTCCATTTCCCATATAAATAACCTCCTGTGTGCCTCCTCTATTCGTGTGGGCTGGAGAAAGAAGATGGATCTGTCTGTAAATTCCAAGGACCACGCTGTAATTTCTAGGGGCTATTCTAGAACTAAAAATGACTAAAACTTAGAAAATTCATCCTAACTCCAAATGGGTTAAAACTAATTTTATTTATTTCATAAAAATGTGCTCTACAATCTAGTAAACTCAAAAAGTGTGAAACGTTTACCCAAAATAGTAGTTTAACCATAGAAATTTCTAAAGGCATACTACCCACATATATTTATATACATAATTTGACCTTCAATAACTTTATCATGCTTAATCTAAAATTAGAAATAATTTCATCAAAATTCATTACTACTTGTTGTATGAACATCATGTAATTTTTAGCATCTTTTATTTTTTATATTATTTAGAGTTATTTGAATTGCGCATTTAAATTTCTTAGACGAAAAACTGATAGTCAATGAAGAACTTGTTCTAGATCAGGGAGAAGTTGAGGAAATTACTAAGCAAGACAAACATTTATTCATCCCTCCTTTGAATATGTTGTATCCTATATGTTTTGCAAACGCTTTATTATTTACAAAATTGCATGCGATGACTTATGAATATGGGGATCGGTAAAGTTATCCCAATTGCCGTATTTCCCACCATGCTATGTTGATTACCTTACTATTGTATCCCTAGGATTTGGGGTAGATTATGTTCAATCACAAATTAGGTATATCTGAGCTACTATTATAGCTATTGCTTAGCCATGCTTAGAAATTATGATGGTTACACCAAAATAATAATCATCCTTTCAAATTGGCTATCTTAAAGTATTATACAAAGGGGTTTCCTTTGTTATCTATGAGGATGTGAGGATGAAAACTAAAAATGAATTATTCTAAGACTTAGGTGACAGGGGGTGTGCATATAGTGGTAGTTGCGCATCAATAGGGGGAGTATTCGCTCGGGTCGATTAAGGACAGAACTATGTGTCATCAACTAAGAATCATGGTGCAACCATATGTGTTTTTTTATGGGGTGACCTTAGTTATAAAGTTATTCATTGGGAGGCCTTGCATTGGGAGGCCGTGGTAGTAGGAACAGGGCCTACGGGACTGCTTGTAGGAGCTACCCATGTATGGGCATCTAAGCGTATCCAATACAATGGTTTAAGTTCCTCGTTAAGTAAATGGTTGGTTCATCTCACGGCGTTAGGACCGGTGAGGGACTCTCAGCCTAGCAGCACTAGGGTTGCTCCTAGTGTGGATAAACACTTGCCAGGCTCATACAAGGTTAGGCTTTGAGCAATAAAGTAACTTTGTCATGAGCTAGTAGAAACGGGTACCGATTGGTACCACGTGACATGGTAGACATGGTTACTACCTTGTGTCATGTGGGTAAAGTGCACAACCTCCACAGAGTGTTAAAACTAATCGATTAGCTGTGCTCACGGTCATGAGCGGCTTAGTGAAATGATACTAGTTTAGTGTTGGAGAATTGCAAAGTAAATTATAAAACCAGGTATGGTGATTAACTTTCTTTTGTTGGGATGACCGAGAATGACATGTTTACTTGTTGCCATGGAGGGCACAAGTATAGCATCATGATGTTACATATGTGCTATTATTATTGTTTACACATTGATTTACAAATTCCATTACAACTTACTACTATGTATTATTGTGAGCTAAAACTTGCTTTATGCTAAAAATAAACTACAAATGTAGCCCTCTTTTGATCTCAGCTTGCAAATAGAAATATGTTTCTCCAGGCGTGGGTAGGTGTTTGCCAATACTTTTATGTATTGACCTATCTCGTGTGGTTGTTGTTCTTTTATATTTGGATGCAGGAAACGACATGTCTAGCGACGAGTACTTTGTATCCATTTTCAGGGATTTCGATGATGGCTCTTTCTAAGGTGGTTCCTAGCTAGTTGCTTGTGTGGTCTTGGTAGATGGACATACCAAGGAACTTATGTATTTTTGCTATTCTTTCTGCAGCGTTTGAACTCTTTTATTTGACCGGTCGGTCCTATCTCTGGTGTATGACTTATGTACCGTTTAGTTAAGAACCTTGTTATCTATTTATGTATGTGTATGTTATATGGATGTGATGACAAAGTTGTGGATGCATGTACTAGCCACTAATCATGGGACTAGTACGGTGTACTCTCCAGGTATTCGAGAATTCCATCCTCGGGTGCCGACAGTGTCGACTAATACTTATGACAAGACTCACATTAATTAGAATGGTTTTGCTATTCTCACCCTCTAATAGAGCAAACAAACTAAGTTGAGTAGTATACATATAATCATTACAGTTGTACCTATATAATTAATTACATTGTAATCTATATATAACTTTACACTATGATCTCCGGTAAGATTGTGTTGTAGAGGGGTTCAACCATCTTACCCTATCTATAAGATACCTATATATACCTACCCCTATGGTAACAGCAACAGACAAATACAAGTGAGCTATTCTATACTTAGAACTAAGGTAGAGCCTTCATAGCCAACTTCGAAATACACTCATATTGTAATACACGATTTATTATTATAACTAATCTCGACGTAAGGTTATTATCTTATAGGAGGTCTAAACCTAAATAAATCTCTTGTGTTTTCTAAATATTTCTTTATGTCCTTCGAGTTCGATCGTGCTTTACAGGCTCTAGCCTTAACTATCACAATCTCGTCGCACACAGTTAGAATAACATGTTTGTTTCCCTACCAGTGGAGATAGGGATAAGAAATGTTGTGAGGAAGGAGACCGTTGTAGCACACTATATACCTGATCCAAAGAAGTGGAAAAGGAGTCTAAAGTAAAATAAAGAAAAGAAAATAGGGTTCAAACTGAAGTCATAGGCTAAAAGGTTTAAAGTAAAACTTTGCTAAGATATGGTCCAAACTGAATTTATTTGTTTATGTACAGATGTATGCAGCGTGCGTATGTAGGCTAAGCTGGCACATATATATAGACATTACAGTTGTTTCAGTTATACAACATTTACTGCAAGAAAAAAGATCATATTGTTATTAGCATATAAAATCAAATTGAACACTTTATTGTGATACGATATTTTATGGTAAGTCTTTTAGGTCGAAACTGAATGGACGGCAAACAGAATAAGAGAAAGTTATGTTCCAGGCTTCCAGCTGGGAAAAAACGATGAAAGCTCTAATTAGAATGTAACATCAATCTTTGTCTTGAAAATTCATGCTGGATTTGTACGGAATGAGAAATGATTTGCTTTTTTACTATGAACAACTAACTTGATAGACTTCAGGGTAGATATATATCTCCTTCAAAGGAAAACAACAAATACTGCCAACAAAGCAGGAGTACGAAATGTTAATATTCGACGAAAATTTGGCACTACTTAATGCTTTGTGTTGTAGCACGATGTTCAGTACAGATAATGAAACCCTGATGGTCCAGAGGGAAAGGAAGGACTTTGTAGTACAATTCTATTTCTATTTATAACCATTATAAAGCTAAAATTAAAAAATATGATATTTAAAATCAGATTTTAAAATTTAAGTTTAGCTAACAGAAAGATGAAACGAGCAGCCCTGCCGAGCAAAATGGCAGATTGCCAACAGACGGCAGATGTAGCGATGGACGGTGGTGATCGATGGAGACAGGACATTGTAAAGCAACGCGCGCGTAGGCGGCCGGCCGAAAGGATGGATGCCGACGGCGCGAGGAATTAGCGCGTGCGTGCTCCGCCGACCTCGTTTTCGCCGCCGCACGCTCGTGACAGCTGCTGCGGTGCATAGTCGCTCCCTCACTACTTTGATACAACCATTTGTAACGGATAATAAGAGAGATTAGTGACGGTATGAAATTTGTTATATTTATCATTTTATTAAAAATCAATTATTAGTGACAGAAGAATACATATTAATAATAATCGATTATTAGTGATAGATCGATATCTACACATGTCACTATTTGTCAACCTAACGGATATAGGTATCGGTATGTCACTAATGACTAATTTTTACTGAGCCTAATCATTAGTGACGGATCAATACATACACCCATCACTAATATTCAATAATATGAAGATCTCTACCTAGTATAAAAAATATTTGTACGCATACCGTACCTAGAAATATCTAAAAATTATCAAATCGATTACTGTTTGTATCCGTATCTATTTGTGTCAGACAGGAATTATCCCAACTATTTTAACCACTTGCCATGTGTCAACTAAAATTTGCTGTATCAGCGAGTTCTGAAACTTACAGTAGACACCAGAGTAAAAGGAAACTGAAGGTTTCATTTTATTCAGAACAGCAGGGCCTTGCTGCTTTTTTGTTTTTGTTTTCTTTAGCAACGCTCCGACGAAGAACTGCTCTTCAAACCACAGATGCAAGCTGCGGCCTTACGCTCAGATCAAACCATTTCATACAGTTCAGACAACTTCAATACCTCATCAAAACTCCCTCTGCACAAAAACTTAACATTTATACAGTGCCAGGCACAAAAAAGATGAAATGGTAGGTAAAATTTTCCTCGGTCGCCGTCAATGGCGTCAGTATTCAGTTCAGTACCCTCTGTTTCTTCATTCACAGATTAGCAAAACTCATGGCTGACTTGCTTTATTTTGTTCGGTCTACAGGATGATGCCATCAGGGGGGGCTCCCCAGCTGTTGAATGATACAGCAATTTAGTCACGGTACTGTGCCATGAACGCCTCATGGAATGCCTTGAAGCGGGAGATGATCGGGGATCTTCTCCTCCTGAGTCCTGAGGCAGGATTGTGCATCTGATGTGCCATGTGCCAGGAACCTTTTGAGTAGAAGGGAAAAAATAAATAATCAGTATCACGGATAAGCAAAACAAGAAGTGCATGTAGTGTGTATTGTTCATAAACATCAAAGTAGCTTTCAGGTTGACACCCAAAATTACAAACTAGTTGTTGATTCAGAATTAGAAACAAATCAGGCCAGATAAGATAGATATGTCCCAGGAATCTTTTTAGTAGATGAAATCAACGTATTAAGACGCAAACCTGGCATGCCAGTGGATTTTTTAGTACAAAAAAAACTACTGATAAAATAACATGGTAAAAAAGAATAGCTTGAAAAGTTCTGTTCAGGCATGATTATTTCCAGATAACTGTTGAACTAGCTATATATCCATGAACTTTTGATTATAATATGGTAGAGAAAGCCCACCATTGTTATTTGAAGGCATAAAAATTATGTTGGTTTTTAAGGATAAAATGATGTTGGCTTTATATGTCCGATCCAAGCAGCTACAGACAAGCATATTACTTATATATTTTCATATGAAGATTAAGTTGACTTACTTGGCCAAACCCAGATCCAGGGACAACAACAATTCCAGTTGACTCAAGGAGACGAAGAGCATAGAATGCATCAGGTGCTTTCTTAGCAGCTTTAGCAGCCTCAATTGCCTTTTGTGGCAAATGAATCTGAGGGAAGAGGTACATTGCTCCTTCAGTTTTGTTGCATGTAATTCCCTCAAGATTGTTGAATGCATCCTCCAATGCCTGTCAAGAAAAACAAAATCTACAATTAGTTTTAGGAAATAATTTAGTGCTATAAGAGAATTGGAATTCTGGCATACCTTAGCACGGCGAGCTAGTGATTGGAGAATTCCATCTTTCTCTACCTTGTATGAAGCGTATGATGCATCCCCAGCCTGCAGAATCAAATAATGTCATTTAGGACCTGTTTGTTTCAGTTTAAGATTATAATATTCTAGTTTATTTCCATAAGCTGAAACAAATAAGTCAACTTATTATGTTAGCTTATTATAATCTAGAGTATAGATTATAATAATCCAATAAGCTGATCCAATTCAACTTATTTCTATAAGCTAGGTTACTATATTTCCAAGCTGAAATAAACATAGCCTTAATTGGAGAACTTTTGTATTTTTGTTAAGTAGAATTTAAACAATGCCATTACACTGACCTTTGGTGGATTCATGACAAGGCTAGCAAGGATCTGACCAGTGATATTGGAACACAAGTTCACTGATGCCACTTTGTAGATCTGCTCTCTAACTGGAGCACTGAAGCCCGTAATCTCCATGTAACCTCCTCTTTTGCCGCATTCTCCATAATATCCTGGTGTCAACGAAAAATCCTTTTGAGAAGCCAGTGCCAATGCAAATCAAAAAAATAAGCAAGTGGATCATCGTATGTAATATGTACCCTTAGAAACAGATTGAAATGATACTGAAGGGAGATCCTCTTCATTATATCCCATGGACCTTGCTATCTTCTTGAAAGAGTTGAATTTCTTGTTGTCAACATAGATGTTCTCTTGGTATACCTTACAATATAAATAGCATTTTTATGTCACAGACAACAAAGAGAAAAAGAATTAAACAGACCAAGGTTTGTTGTGGAATAGTGATGGTAATAATCACTTACCTCATCAGCCAGAAGATCAAGGCCCTCATTTTTGCAGAACTTCACTATGTCACGTTGGTTTTCCTCAGCAAGAACCTACAAATGAATAAATCGCATCAATACATTTTTTCCATATCCACATCAGTTGCAAACGTTTCATGCACATTGCAGAGGAACAAAACCACACACATATTTCCTATCAAAGAATCACTTACAAGGATATGAGAATTGAGAAATACAGGCTTTATGTTTTGTACATATCCAGAATATGGTGTGAACAGAAACTGCAATGATCCAAGATTTTCTTTAAATTTGTAAGGGAATGATGAGTACAGACCTGCCCTGTTGGATTTCCTGGATTAATAACCACCAAAGCTCTAGCGTCAATGCCATTCGACTGAGCATCTTCAAGTTGCTTCTTATGATCGGAGATCTCCAAACCCCAGCCTGTTGATTCATCAAGATAATACGGGACCTGAAACAAAATGCTCCTAGTTTAGGTTTGGTGCAGCATGAAATGCTACTATACGGAACATGTCATCAGGAGCAATCAAAACATACAAGAGCTCCACCATGGAGAGCAATGGAGGCCGAGTACAAGGGATACTGAGGAATCGGGAATAAAATGCCATCTTTCTCATTCCTTATCAGTAACTGCATCATCATGTGGACCTAGAAAAGAAGGGAAGGATAGCATCATAAGGAAATAAGAATCACTTTATGTTTATTCTAAAAGTGTCCAGTAGGTAAAGTGCATACTCCAGGGCTTGCCCCATCTGTAAGGAAAATGTCATCTGCATTTGTAGGGAATCCATCACGGGCAGCGATCCCAGCAGCAATTACATCACGCAGTCCTTTGATGCCCTAGAAAAAAGTGAGAAAATTGAAACCAAGATTCCTTTTCTTTTTTCTTATGGTGAGTAAATGTGTCAGGGACAGATGCTTACCTGGCTGTGACTGTATGCTCCTGTAGCTCTTCCAGGAATTGAGGCAAGAATATTTGTTGCCTGAGAAATAGCATCAGCGCTGCAGCAAAATGGGTCATCAGATACACACAAATTTCAAATTTCAGTACAAGAATCAATGAGTTTATAGAAGTTTATGATACAAAGAAAACTTTGATAAATTTAGATAGGGAGACATATCAACTGCACAGGTAGGTGGTATCATCCTAGCCCTTTTGATTAGGGAGAAATTAACTTCTAAATACCTCAAAAAGATTGTGAGGTAATCCTATGCATGTCCAGCTATGATATAAAGTTTCAAGTCCAAACCCAATCAGTAGAGTAGTAGACTATATGGCAAAAGCTTCACCGTCTAAAAAACTAACTTTATAAAAGATGTCAGCATTCACCTGAACAATGATTTGGTTTCCTCTCTTTCCAACAAGCATGGATGATCACAAAGAGCAAGAAGCTGCAAATCTGCAATACAGCATGTGAATCATAGACTCAAAAGGTAAAACCTGCAGGCAGATAACCACATACCTCCCTGAAGAATGTAATTGGTTGTTGACCAAGAGACTGGGGATTCCCAATGTTGCAGTATAGGATCTGCAATGGGAAAACAGAATTAGCAAATAAATTACCAAAAGAATTAAGATATTTATTATGTTAAAAATCGATAGCTAAATACCTCATCAAAAGAAAGAGACCCTGGTTGAGTCTGTAGCTGTTGCTGCAAGCGCTGGAAACAAAGAAAACAAGTAGTTGATCAAATTATAAGCAGGTACTTGTCACAAGCACAACACAGTTTACAGATGGGAGTCAAGGAGATATGAATAAGAAATTTATATTTTAAGAGAAACACATTGAACAAGATAAACCTTCATCAGATGTAATGAAACTTAGTTCACTATTCCTCCTTTATGTATATCAGCCAAAGGCTTCTTTACATGTTTATTCTCTGCAAGCTAGGTAGTGACAGAATTAAGAAACTAATTTACACTCAATGGTTGTAGGCTCTGATGATAGCATATGGATTGAGCACTTTGCTATAAGAAAGAAGCAAGGCTGTGCGATTAAAAGAACATTTGTGCAATTACATTCATCAAACTATTTGATTAATCATACCAAATACTCTAAAAGTTATATTAAACTGCCTACATCTCAAAACCTAAAAAGTAAGCCATGGAATACAGATACCTGCTTCCATAGAATAGGCAGTTAGTTTGGTGTGTTACTATTTGCAAATCCAATAAATAGAACAAGTGGACTGATTCAAAATAATACTATTGTCTAATAAAACAACACACACACACACAGCCCCATTCAAAAGTATATAAGACTGGCTGAATAACTTTTTATTCAAGAAAATGAATGAACTAAAATCAAAACTAAATGCATTTCAACCATTACTAAATTAACACATGGAGCCATGGAGGTCATTCTAGAATCTAGATACCTGAGCATGGATGACAATCTCTCCACGCACTGCATATTCACATTTCAACATCTGCGCATGTAATAAGATCTAGGTATTAGGATATGCAACCTTTTAATCAAGTGATGGACAGAAAATAAACAGTGATCCAGTAAACAGAACACATAATCATTATGAAGGAAATTGCAAGCGCATTCTCAAACTAAAATTGTGATGAACATGTTAAGGACATCCAATTCTTTAGAACTATGGCAGAATATTGAATGAATGTCCATGTTGTTGAATGATCATGTGACTGTAATAATATTTCCTGAATGGAAGAATATGTATACATAGAAAAAGTGCCAACAATACTATACTACTGTTTTGTATTAAGCAACTGATAGAGTTCATTAATTACCAAATGTGGCAGGAAGAAAATCAAAATGATAACAAGGAAATGAAAATATGGAAAGAACATAAGTACAGTGATAGAATACTGTTACTTTATCCTTGTCATGGGCTGTGGGTCAGGGCTGCCAGGCCCAAGCCCAGCCACATGAACAGTACCGTATGGTACTGTAGCGTGAACAGTATCCGGAGGTATGGTAGCAGTTAGGGATTGAAGATTAAGTTAGTTATTTCCTTTAAAATAGTAGATTATATTAAAGTTAAATAAAGAAATAAAGTCTTATAAGCTCTATAAATAGGTAGGTATTGAGTAGCAATTAATGAATCAATGAAGAAAGAATTAGTCTAATCTCTCGTCCTAATGTTCTTCTTTCCAACCTAAATCTACCTCTCATCCCTAGCAGTCGTCGTCACTACTTAAAAATGACAATAAGACGAAAGTAGTAGATATTCATTCCTAGTCTCCACTATCTAATACCTACTACATCTGATTCATATTGTAAGTCGTTTGACTTTTTTTAAAGTCAAACTCTTTCAATTTTGACCAAGTTTAAATAAAAATATATTAGTATTTACAATATCAAATATATACACAATTAAGACATATTTCATGGTGAATTTAATAAAAGTATGAAACTAATTTGGTGTTGTAATTGTTGGTATATTCTTTTTATAAAATTAGTCAAAGTTAGAGAAATTTGACTCGTCAAAAAATCAAACGACTTATAATATGTAACGGAGGGAGTAAAATATAATATTTTAATAGGTTTACAAGCCTACAAAGCAAAGAGCTTGTTGAAGGTATGATGGTTGAGTCTTTAAGAAAAGTGGGAATACGCTATTAAATTATTCTCATGCTTAATATCCCCTGAAAATGATAACCAAATGTCAACTGAACCTTCAGAAGACACAAGTTAACATCTGGGCAGCTTCTTTGCTCTCACCAAGACAATAGCATGGTACTTCAGCAGCACCATGTCATCAATTTGTAGCAGAAGTGGCGCAACAGCTCATCAAATTGTCATATTCCATTTTGAAAGAGAACTGCTAGCTACCGGTGTACCGTCATATGGATGGGGACGGTATAGTTAATGTGAGTGTCTTCTTTCTCCCTCCTCCTCTTCTTCCTCACGGACTGGATGTGGAAAAGACAAGCAGCAAGTGCAGAGGATGAGCCACGCGCAGCCGAACGCGACGAGGAGGCGACGTCTCCGGCGCGAGGAGAGGAGGAGGTGGCCGCTCAGGGCGAGGAGGCTGTTAGAGATATATATTGTTTTGTGTAATATCCCCAGAGTATAAGGGGCTTTGTGCATATCCTCCTTTCCTTCTCTTGTATATGTGTTGGCTGGT